>JAZGTI010009183.1:0-19171 GCA_036877585.1 Botia kubotai | reverse complement strand
GGCCAGAACAACCAGCTCCTTCCTCTTAAAAACCTGCAGCAGTTTCTGCCCAAAACCGTCCATGAGAAACGTGACAGCCACTTCAACCATGGCAAACTGCAGAGAGACACACGCATGTACATTTACACACTCAACAGATACAACACACAAGTGTGTGTGTGTGTGTGTGAGGTCTCTTCTACCTGACTGTCCAGTCCAAGGCAGAGTAACATGATGAAAAACAGAGGAGCCCAGATCTGTGAGAAAGGCATGGTGGAGAAGACCTCAGGATACACCACAAACACCAGACCAGGTCCTGGGAGAACACACGTACAACGTCGCTTGAACGTTACTGATCGTGAAAAAAGGTCATACTAGTATTTATGTTAATGAAAACAACAGATCACAAGAATCTGAGCCAGTAAAAGGACCTGAATCTTTCTCTCAGCAGAGTATGATGGCTAAACAAAAACTTTAGCCCTGCCTCTGTAGACGCTGCTTAGCACAGGAGAAAACAAATGCTGGTTACCATAGTTACGCATTCAATTCTAAAGGTAAAATATCTAATAGACGTTTATTTTTTTGGCACATGATATAATGCAACGTAATATACAGAATTCCTAGCATCCCAAATACTCCATAAACAAAATAAAGCTATGTATATATTTCTGCACTTTTAACCCAGTGGGTCTCAGGGTTAGTTAGAATCATAGATTTTTACCAAATACTTTATGGAAGGCAGGCTGTTTCATTCTGGAATACAGTTCATCCAGGAACCGTTTTATATGAAATTCTCCAAACACAAGACATTCTTTAATGATGATTTCATCACACTCATCTCGTCTGAATAGTGTCTTTGATTCTCTTATCCACCCCTCAGCCCCTTTCACACTGATCTCCTGTCCACTGTCAGGAATGAGGACTTGTCATCTATTATCCCGCCTGACTCAACACACAGGGCTGGAATCATTCCTCTTCATCCTCGGCTCATTCATTTGTAAGGTGTTGACTTTGACTCCCTCCACTCTTTCCCAGCAAGTTTATGTTGTAAGAACGTTTCCGTAACATTTCCATTATGAAACAGCACTCTGAGCAACAGGTTAAAGCACTCACACACGTACCAGAAGTGTAAACACTTAACTGTCAACACACTTCTGCCAGTAAAGGCTTTTATAAAGCAATGTAAAATACTGGAGTGACACTGGTTTGAGTTCTGTTCTGTGTAGACTAATGTGAATGTAATTCTGAAGCGTTTTCCAGGTGAAAGCAACACACAGTTAAACTACTGCTTTGCTTACATGTTGCTTGTGCATACAGTGTAAAAAAGGCCACTGTGGCATCTTTACAGTGCAAAAATGAAGACCCTGGGCCTTAAGACACAGTAATAAAAGCAGATCATAAACTCGGTTCCTGCACGTCCAAGAGATTCAGTGCATTTTCTGCTTGCCATGAGGTCATGAGAGAACTGGGTCAACAGCTGCCAAAACGGATAACACAGAGGAGGGAGAACGAAACAAACGTACCGTCTGTGGCGATGTCGTCCACAGGTAGGTTGTGAATGTGGGCCATGTAGCCAATGGCAGAGAAAATGACAAAGCCGGCCAAGATACTGGTGGCTGAATTAGCCAGAGAGACGATAAAAGTGTCCCTGGAAAAAGATGATGGAGTAGTGATGAAAACATTGTTAGTTATCTATCTATCTATCTATCTATCTATCTATCTATCTATCTATCTATCTATCTATCTATCTATCTATCTATCTATCTATCTATTTATCTCTCTCTCTCTCTCTATCTATCTATCTATCTGTCTATCTAATGTACATGTAAAATATGTAAAACTAAGACTTTTGTAGAGCAGACATGCAGGAATCTGTCTATGTATGTATCTGTGTATATGTATACATTCCTTTAATAAAGAAATGACAATACAGTATCAGCATAAATTGAGTGAAAAGCTTCATTCATGACTACCCAGCTAACGGGGAACGTTCTCAGAACATTGACTGATGTTTGATGAAAATTCTAAATTTTTAAACAAGCAATTTTATTTGCTGTAATGTAATGTTTTTTAACATTATACATCATGTATATCAAAAAGTTCTTTTTGAGCTGCTAGTGGAACATTTCAAAACGACACAGAATTACAAAGTTTGAATAACGTTCTTATCATCAAACAGTGATTTTGAATGTTCCTAGAACACTTAAACTATAACATTTTTAATGTTTGCATTACTCAATGTGAAACGTCAGGGAAACGTTCTTAAAACTTTTTAAAAATTGTTAGCTGGGTACAGTGTGTCCCTCTTTTATTAACTGCACAGACCTCTTGCATGGACAACTAAACGAGGAGTTCAACAGGTCAATGTCACAAACTGGTTCATTTGATTGCTCGTGTTTCTTACTTGAGGATGTTGTTGTTGAACTTGTTGTAACTGGCCATTGATATCATAGAACCAAAGGAGATTCCGATGGAGTTAAAGATCTGCGCTGCGGCATTGACCCACACCTAACAAACACACACAGCCATTGAATTTGTCCCATACCTGTTATCATATACAGCCTGCAGTACACCTCAATCACACCATATATTTGACATGAATCACTGGTGCTTTCAAAGATTCGCTGGTATTGGAGTTGGTCATTATCTCAAACACACTCATACATCTTCATCTCTAGTTATAAACACATAAGTACCAATTACATGACAAGTGGTAAACAACCGCAAATCTCATAACGCTGTTGTTTATTCACCGCGGTGGGCAAACGCTACTGCTGTGTTACTGTACTGTCTTGTAATGGTGTGGTACAGTAGCTTGTGAGCTATAATTTCTTGTTGGTTTTTTAACATAATTCGGCATATGTATATACAACATAACTTGTCTAACCGGTCCAAACTAGCCTAAACTAAACCAACAGCATGACAGCCCACCTGCACTTCCAGGAGTTTCCTCCAGTTAGGCGTGAGGAAGAAGAGGATGCCGTCCTTCGCTCCAGGCAGCTGGACGTTATTGATCAACAACGCAAACAGTATGAAATAGGGGAATGTAGCGGTGAAGTACACAACCTGTGGACACAGTCGACGAGTGTTTCATACACACACACACTGTTGAGTGTGTGTTAAATATGTGTACTATTACAGTAAACAAACTCAGCACATATTATATAAACAACAAATACACAACGTTTTATTTTACAGACAAAACCCATATCAGTTTTGTGTAATCGCAAATGTGGTTTAATGGGGGTGTGACCTCTGAACTCTGACCTTTCCAGTCGACTTGACCCCTTTAAAGATGCAGAAATAAACAATGGCCCAGGCCAGAATCAGAAGACCAAAGAGTTCCCAGCGAATTCCTCCGGCATGCTCAATCCCTCCGGTCATCTCCAGAACCTTATGACTGAGAAACAAATATAAACATATAAGGAACACAAACCAGGAAAACTCGAAAAGAACTTCCCAGCTAACAATGTTAGGTTGTAAGAATGTTTTTCTAATGTTTCCATTCAGTAACCAAAATGTTAAAAAAGGTATTTTGAAAGTTCAAAGAATGTTCCAAACACCCAGTTTTTTAGATGTTGTATTAACATTAATGTTTGGTTATGAGAACATTATTCAAACGTTTTTAATTCTGTAAAGTTTTTAAAAAGTTCCACTAACAACTCAAGAATAACATTTTTGATATGTATATGTTAAAAAAGTTCTACTACAGGTATTGCAAGAATGTTTTTTGAAAACCTTTCACAACTTTTAGCGAATATTCCAATTTCTAAGCTAATGTTCTAGGAACATTCCCTGTTAGCTGGGTATGACTTTACTGGCTCCAGACACATTAAGCATGGATAAATACTCCAAAATCATTTTAAGGATTAATTATTAATAAATGATCTACTTTATCACAGGCCTCCAGTAATATTATACAAAACGAGACACTTTCCCATCGCACAAACGCTAGTCTGGAACTTCATTTTCCACGTACATGAATCATAGGACATGGGAAAAGTCCCTCTGTGTCAAACAGTCAAGCACGCTCTGCAAATATGACATAAGTAAACAAGCTCAGCCTGCTCACTCAAAGAACTGTTGACTCGCTGATTTCAGATGTGTGGCGTTAGCAGGGAAACCAGTTGAACAGTTGCCAACCGCGTTCCATGTGTTGTTGCAGGATTGCCATGGCAATGAGGGGCTGAAGGAGTTGAGCAGGTAGTACAGGGCCCAGGTCATGAGCACGTTGTAATAGGTGCAGAGCACATAGGAAATGACCACTGTGGCAAGCCCCACACCTGTGGACAGACAGTTAGGGGACACAGGAAGAGTGAGACACGAGATGGCGCCACTGCGGCCTGTTAACCTTTCCAAATCTTCCACTGCTGAACAAAAACAGTGGAACAGCAGCTTCACTGTAAGAAGTGTTTGTCATTTTGAATACAGTACTGCTAAATGATGAATACTGCTGAGGTAAAAATCTGTTAACTGGATAAGTAGTTATAATACCACATACAGTAAAAATATATAGGTTAAAAACACATAATTTACCATGATAATACTGTATCGTTTACACTACATCCAATATCTATAATTATACAATAGTCATCAAAATCTTTATCGTATTCAACAAAGCTGGACTTTTACAGAGATTAACTTTATTTAACCACCTACAAATCAAATTTTAGTAGTTAAGACACATTTACATATCAGTTAATTAAATACAGACACATACGACTTTTAGTGAATGTCTGGCGACCACAGCTGGTTATTGTTGATTGTATTGAGGCCATTGTACGTTTATGTCACAAGTTATTAAAGAAGAAACACAGAAAGTCTTTGAGGCAGATGTTGTACATCAAGCTGATCAAAGTAATATTGAGATTCTGACTGACAACATATCTAAACAAACACTGATGACAAAACTTTTCCCTCAGTTTCTCAGGGGTGTACTGTTATCCTTTCATTTCATGTTTTGCTGGTGGTTGGACAATGAACAGGGGCTTCAATGTATTAAGTCCAGGGAGATTTCAGTCTCAAAAACTGCTTTTTTCCTCCCAGCTAACATTCTCGGAACGTTCTGTAAACGTTTTCCCAGTTATCAAAAATTATTCTTGCAGTAACATTAGTAGAATATTTATATAACATTATATATCACACTTAAAAAATGTTATTTTTATTGTTAGTGGAACGTTTAAGAAATGTTTAAATAATGTTCTTTTAACCAAACAAAAAACTGGACAAAAAAAACTGTGTTAAAAGTTAAACTACGTTCTAACTTTCAAAATAACTTCCAAATGTTTTTGTAATGGAAATTTTAGGAAAACGTTTTTACAACCACAATTGTTAGCTGGGTTATGTCTGGGCAAAATGATTCTGATGATGCCGATTTAATTTAGTTTTGAGAAATTGTTGTTAGCTCTTGTTTGTGTTCAATACAGACATGACCTAATTACCTTGCCACCCAAATCAAATCAAGAATGGAAGGATCACAGATTTGATTCTGCTCTTGCCATGTTTTGATTTCTTGATTTAAATCTCTGGATTAGTTATCATCACTCTGTGTGGCTCTTATTATTATTGTGCCCCTTTCCCAGCATCCGAACTGAATGTCCAGGAGTTGCTTCATGCTTAAAACTGGAATGTTGTTGTTGGCACCAATTATGATTCCCGGGAGCAAAACCACAGCACAGTGGGATTGTGGGATTATTGGTTATAAACTGGACGTTCTATTAGACATCCAGAATCATTCTAAATGTGAGTCTTCATTAATAACTACAGTAAAATTCATTGTCTGTAACATTTTGTGTAGTCTGTTTAATTTTGCAATGCCGTACAAGAATGATCAAGACTCTCTGAATTTTATCAAAAAATCGATGTTAAAGTTATTGAGAATATTAAAAATATTGCTCGCATGTATTTCTAATTAAGAAAACAAACTTATTTGTGAACCCATTTGATCTTAAAATGACCTTTCAGATGACATTACGGAGAAAACATTGATCTTTGTCAGAAATCTGCTCGGTATACACATATTTTTCCAATGTTTTAGATTAAATATTACTTCATTGCAATTTTGGTATAAAAAATAGCTGGGCATAGTACTTTTTAAATGCGCACAGTTGTGACAGACTGGGCTTTGTAGACAAAACAACATCTGGATGAAGAATCAGAGATTCAGTTGCATTAACAAAGAATATTTCCACAATTAATACTAAAACATTCAGAGTTTCTTCCACAGCTCTTCCAAAAAACATTTAAAACAGCAGTTTTCTCTCATGCATGTTTATCAGGCTTTTTAATGCAAAAGAGGGCAATAAAAGAGAGCAATAAAAAAAGGTCTCAATAAACAATAAACTTAGTTGTATGTCTGTTGGGGAAACTAAGGGTGAGTTTACTTTCCCTTGTACTTCAAATGCCTTTGTCTTTTCATCAATAAGTTTCCATCTGTATTGTCCTGCAGACAGGAACCATAACATTTCAGCTTCCACATGAAATCTGAGAACTAGTTTCACATTCTAAGAATCATGTTAGTGCTCATCAAGTAGTGGCTTGTTCCACTAGGAATTGATTGGCTCTAGAAAACAACGAGGCGTTTTACAGCTTGTGGCAGCTTGCAGCTTATAGAAGTTGGAGGGGAGTGGTTAATGACTCTGGCTCCGCCCAAGCCATCAGACTGACATCATCAGAGAAGGTCTGCCGTTCCAGAGTGAAGAACATTTTCAGATTTTGATTAAAGACAATGAGGGCACGTGAATTTAAAAAAAGTTATGACGTGCATGGATGATTCCTTTATAATAAACACTGCAGTATTTCATAACAAATAAGAACAGTATAACTTTTATACTGACTTTAAACCCCGATGTCATTATTAACTTTTATGCGACTTTTATTTAATACAGACTAACCCATTTAAAGTCGAAAGGGCAGAAAACCATGGCAATAGTGTATTCAAACGTGTGTGCACAGTCCAAAAAGTCCCAAAGATGTATGTAAGAGGTTAATTCATTAAAAAGCCCTAATGGACAACCATTAAACCAGAAAACAGGAGATTTATTAGCTGAGAGAAGCCACTGAACACCCAGTACTTACTGTTGTTGGGGGACTCATCAGAAACATCACAAAGAACACAAATAAACAACATTTCAGTACAAAGAATATACGGAAAGAACTACCTGCTTCAGTCCCTCTGTAAGCAAGGAGCCGTAATCGGCTGAAATGAGCGCTATATCAGAGACGGACCCAAAAGATTTGACCGGGTAGACTATCTCTGTCTTTGAAGAGATAAAAACTATAGAGAAAAGTTTTTAGTTAGCAGATGAAAGAAAGTACGACAAATAAAAAAGGAAAGAAACGCTGATGAAAGCGATGATGATGGCTGAGCTCTGGGGTGGTGACTTGAACAAAGTTGCAATATTCCAAAACTTAGTGAGCTGCCTACAGAGGGAGCGTTCATACTGTACGTGCCCTTACCAGCTCACTAGGTTTGCTATATTCTAAAACTTAGAGAGCTGCCTCTCCCAAAGGCTACACTAAATAGATGACATCTATACAGCATCTCAAAATGATCACTTATGAGATTTCATGATAGTTAGGGTGTTGCTTTATAGGGCAGTTGTCTACGTAGGCACTCAGGCAGCATATTAGGTTTTAGAACAAAGTTAGCGTTTTAAAACTGTATCATTTTGCCAGCTTTTAATGTGTATTGATTTTCCCAACATCATGAATTTGGCAGATGCTTTGATCCAAAGTGACTCACAGCACATTCCGTGTTTATCACTGTGTGTTCTCTGGGAATCAAACCCACAACCTTTGTGCTGCTAACACAATTTTCTACCAATTGAGCTACAGGAACACTTAGCACGTAAAGAAGAACACAGTATCGTAGTGAAAGTGTAACTAGGCAACTGCTTTTTAAGTTCATGAATTAAGTTATACAGCCCTCATGGATTTAAGAACAGTTCTTCCGGCTGCATCGTTTGGTGCTGCACACTAAACTACTGTATGCACATTTCTTGTGCGATGAGGACTGGACTGGTTTACAGATTAAAAGGTTGATTTGAGCACAGAACACTGATTGGTGATCACAGGAGGTCAGCCATCAACAGGTCATCAGGGATCAGGTGGAGCGGTGACCACACATTTTAAAGGGAAAAACAATATTGTGGTGAAAAGGTGAGCTTTGCCCTCAGTACCCATGCTAGAACCGCCATAGAAGTGCAGCGAGATGGGTTCCTTTAATGAATCTAATCCTAGAACACAGTCCAGCAAAATGGAGAAAATTACACAACAGTGTGATAGTGGTAATATTATTATTACACACAAAAACATCAAATTGAATCCATCGAAAATATCAAATGAAATCAATTGATTACAAAACTACTTGCAGCGTTTGTTTTTAGTAATAAGGACGCTTTACAACACTGTTCAGTTCTTATCTATGTTGTGTGGCAAAGTACAGCATGGTCATATATACAGTACGGTGAGCATGCTTCAGTTTACAACGTAAGTGACTGATCGTGGAAGAAAGCACAAGCGAAACAACAACTGATAAACAAAACAAACAGATAAGATGCTCAACAGCCACTCACAAGGAATATTTCTGCTTCACGGTTTACGTCTTAAACATGTTCCTTGAATTGTTTAGATGCCAAATCATCACTAAACAGACTTAAACAGTGTTTATGGGAAAAGGAATTCCTGGCAGTGTAAGGAGAATGTCCCACTTAAAATATGAAAAAGTATGACTGTCCTTTTGCTGGACTGTGTTTGGATGGCATCACTGAACAGGGAAGACGAGAGCGATTGAGGCAAACAGAACACTCACCTTTGAAGAGGGGGCATATTTTCGCCAGAGCATGAACTGGACCCAGACGGGTGTACTGTCCAACGCTGAACTCCATAAACAACAGCGGGATGCCACAGAGAAACAACATGATCAAGTAGGGAATCAAAAACGCACCTGACACACGAGACATGAGAAGAATTTAAAAACAATTTTAACCGCAATAATAAGCAAAATATTTAATTTGACATTTGTGAGTTAAATTGACATTTAACAATTATCATTTGTTTTATTTGATATGATTAGGATATCATCTAATTTTATAATGATGACATTTTGTTTTACTTTAATAGTTACAAATGTATCCATCTCAATAAATGTGAAAAGGAGAAATGCAGTAACAGTGTGATCGGGTAAGAAAGATCAATTCTTTCACTTTAATCGATCAATTTAACGAAACATCATTTCGGGAAATCCGTGCATCGAATCTTAATGTGCATGCTTTACATAAGAGCATGTGAATATTACCTATACTTCACTTCTCATCTTGTGTGGGTGTATTGCTAATGTAAATGTGGATTTTAAAATGTGGATATTAAATAGAATCAAAACTGAATCGAATTATAACAATATAGTTAAGAATCGAATCACCAAATTGGTCGCAACTTTCAGCCAGAATGAACAAGAATTAAAAATCATTTGATTCTAATTTTTGAGCAACCCACGCTCGAAACCCAAGTAAATAAACATGTTTCTCTCTTTAAAGACACAGGTGGAGATTACAGCTGCACAATATAAACGTGAACTAAAGAGCTATATGGTGCCATACAGCTATGAAGCATCGTCATCTGACATGAACGGTTCTGATTACTGCATACATACACATTAAGCTTTATAATGTGTATAGTCTATACTCTGCTCCCTCAACTTCATACACAATTTAAATAGATTATGCATACCTCTGAAACACCTTACCAGAATTTTACTATGGTAAATACTGTAGATAAAAAGCAATAAAAGGAACATGTATAACCAATAAACAAGGTCAAAACAACCCTTATGTTTTAACCCCGTTTAATGCATTAAAGTCAATGATTAACAAACTAGTATGAACAACTCTTGTCTGTACTGTATCCCTGTGGAAGACATACTGTAACCCTACACACGCTTAGTATCCTGGAAGATACATTCTGCACATGAATACATAATGTATAAAAATGAGGAAAATATGTAAACGTGCACCTCCGGAATTCAAATTGTTCCCGTCCATTCACACTTAGAATTACGATCAGGTAAAAACATCTTTATCACAGCTTTTTCGTTATAGGTTCATGTCTAGCTCGTTATTAATTTTTCATGTAAAAACAAATACAGGTACTAACACAATAGCAGCCCCAATAAAAATTAATAAACAAGTCTATCACAATGAGTCTTTTATAATTCAAAATATCGGTTTCGGAGTTAAACAGACATCATTTCCAGCTATTGTTGCAAATATAAATGTAATAATATAAATCAATTTTATAAATTATAAAGTAAGGGGGTTTAAAAGTTCATTTTAAAGACTTCAAAGGGCTGATTTGACCTAACCTCAAATCTACTCTTTGACCTAATAAAAATAAATAAAAATGTAAACAAACTAATAATAAAGATTGAACCACGAATAGACAGACAATTAGTCAGACAGACAGGTGTGGTTAACTCGGTGTATCATAACAATGCATTTTGCAAAGGATGCCGTTACGAACTACTGCATCAGAGCAGGTAAACGGTAAATGATGATGAACGGAGGAAGAGAAGCAGCAGCGGTCTCATCACTCACCTCCTCCGCTCCGGTAGCACAGGTACGGAAAGCGCCACACGTTTCCCAGACCCACCGCATAACCGACGGTGGCGAGCACAAACTCCAGGCGCCGACTCCACGTCCCCCGCGGTTCCGCTGTCTGATGATCGGGTGTCGTCTTGGCAAGCTCTGCCCGCTCTCGTCCCTCTTCCAGGCGCAATGCAAACGTAGTACTGGACGTGCTCGGCGATTTATTCTCGGCTCCAACTCCCATCATTACACAGTGTTTAAAGCGTAAACAAAGCGTGAGGGTGTGTGAACAAGAAATGCTCGCTGGAATTTATAAATCGTAACATCTGATCTCAGCTCATGGCAGCTGCAGTTCCTTCACCTCACAGCTGCCGCTCTGTGTTACAATAAGGTTTATTGCGGCATTTAATGCATACGTCTACCCTCATAAAACAACGAGATTCCGCATCGTCAGTAAGTGTTCCGATTACATATAACACAAGTTGTTGATCTGCACGCTTATATGGTCGAGTTACACAATTTTTAGACCAGCCCCCCTAAACTATAGTGTCATGCGTTTACATAGTGGCCCCGCCTTCTCGATTGACGTCAGAGGCGGTGTATATTTTACCGTATGTATTCTGTATTTTAAGTGCTTTTAAGTGCTTTCAGATACGATACTTTGTGTTGTCAGGGGTGCTGATGTTCGTCTACACTGGATGTTGATGTTCGTCTACACTGGATTCCCGTTATGAGGATAAGCTGAAGACGTTTCAGATTATAGTTTCAGTTTATATCAGCGTGTCAGTCATGTTAAAATATTATGAGGTTAAATAACTCAAACGAAGCCACCAAAAATGTAATATCACATGCATTATTTCTCTGTCTATAAGGGTTTGGATGTATATGTCTGTAACTGTCGGCTCATCATGAGTTTGCAGAAATGTGAGGGATACAGGGCGGTGTTGTTAGGCAAATGATGGAAAAGGGGGCGGGGTTTTAAGTAAAACCACAATTGTTTTGTTTATTTATTCATTAAAATGTTTGTGACGCAGCACGTTTGAGTACACCTTTGCTTTCTTTGTCTAGCAAAACTCACCACAAACAACACCGTTTAAAGCAGTAAGCAACCGTTAGCTGTAATGGATACCTCGCTAAATTAGTGAATACATTTAGAGAAGTATTGAAACAAAAAATGAATCGTTTAAACGCTAAAACACTGGAACAAATTCTGTTTGACATAAAAACGAATAATGCTATTGTTGTTTGGTTCTTGTCACTTCCACTCACAGACGTATAGGTTTGAAAAATAAATGAAATCATGCGTTCTTACAAAGCACACCTGGTCCTTCTTCACACTTCTTCTCCTGAGTTATAACACACTGCCACTTTGCTAATGTTTCATTCACATTTAAATTAAATTTTAATTAAAGTTAAAAAATGTAATTAAATTACACTTATTCGTTTAGCAGACGCAACAGCGCAATCTGATACCTCGTTGTGAGGGAACAGACGTCGCTCGTTCACAGAACATAGTTGGCGGGAGGCGACGTATCATACTTATATATAAGTATATATATCAGTATATATAAGTATATTTATAGACATATATTTATCGACAGCTTTAATGACAAACACAAATATCTGTAATTGGTTTGTAAAATGGCTTTGACAGTGACCAGCAGGTGTCGCCAGCGTGTGGTTTTTTAAACGCTTCGAAACACCGAACACTGATTTTAAGCAATTGTTTAAATTGATTTTAAGTTTTGAAAAGTTTAGTTTGTCTCCCATCACTACGACTCCAAAAATCCACTATGTTTACAGATATTTGTGAGAAAACTAAATCTGTACATACGCTTCTTACCTTTACCGCTTTTATCGCGCAGGCTGCAAACCACGCCCCTGTTTCAGGTGACGCTGTTTGATCCCTTCTGGTCTCTGTGCTGTGTCATGACGTCATCCGTCTGGAAGCGAGCGACAGAGGGAGTGAAGCTCGTACCGCTTGACAGGATTTTGTTTTCCTCCCAATTCCTCACAGTCGTTTGGATTCAGTCTGTGTGTGGCGGACATGGATCGGCCGTGTCGTGTGCAGTTCACACGTTTCTGGAGCAGCATCCAGTAGATCAGGGAACACATGGACGAACGAGGAGGTGAGATTTCTGTGCGCTCTTGTGTCCGCAAGTAGTTTATTGATGGCTTGTATTTCTTTGTTAGGTCTGTCCCAGTTCACGGGTCCAACAAGTTCTTATAGCGACTTAAATTTCTTCATATCAGAGAGAAGAGAAACTGACGTGCAGTGATTTGCTTTTGTGCATTTGCTATTGATGCAGCTGAAAAAATGCAATAATGTGTAGTATAAATAAAGCGCTGTCATTATGTGCACAATTTCTGAATATAGACCAGTTTTCCATTTATAGATCAGCAGTGTGAAATTACATAAATTGCAAGACAGCTCTTGCTCAAGGACTTAAGGCAAAACTTTTTAAAAAGTTGTAAAACAGGATTTCTCCTGTCGAATAATTAAAAACACGACATTAAAGTTATACGTGTTGGTTTTGCCAATAAACGGCAATATTATTTGTGTGTGCGGTGCGAATGTTTTCTGAACGTTCCTCTGACGTTTGTTTGACAGATGTGACGGAGCGCGAGTGCGCTGCCTGTGGCGGAAGGATTCAGGACGCGTTTCATGTGAAGGCGCAACAACACGCCTGGCACAACCCGTGTTTTCAGTGGGTGTTCATTATCTCTATTTCTCCAGAAACTGTCCATGAGAAGGAAATAAACAGAAATGTGATTTTACCTTTTTGGATTTGCATGCTTCTTTGAATAGCCATAGGAAGATTTATTCCTTAATATAAATTAGTCATTTATATTAATTTCATTTAATTTCAAATTTCAAAAGTGAATTCTTCAAATAATTTGACAGCATTGTACAGTGGTTAACTATCGAGTGGCGTGTGCCACAGTAAAAGACATTTTTAAGATGAGCTAATTGTTCAACACATGGTCTGTGTTGGTAATCCTTCGCTAGATTAATAGGTCATCAATCAAGTTGCGTTCCCATATTACATTTACACACTTGCATTCAAGGTATGGAACTTATCAGCACATGTGTTCCCTGGGATTCGAACCCACAACCTTTGCGCTGCCAACATAATGCTGTAGCAGTTGAGCTACAGGAATATTAAAGAGCTGCTTGCCATTACTGACCATTGTTGCATGAAGGACATCAGTTAACATAACTGACCTCAGGAAACTGTTTATTAAAGCACTTTTCCCGCTTGCCTCATTGTTTCATGTGTGATCGGGCGTTTCAGTGAATTGTAGTTTAAGCCTTTTTATGAGGGTCTGACTTGATTCAGCCAAACCTCAAAACTCAATTACTGCCTTGACAAAAGACAGAAAATGTTTAGGAAAGGAGGTGTTGGAGGTCGACCCAGAGTTCATGGAACAGTTTTGTCATCGTAAATTAGTCTTGCAATGGGAAACCAGGTCCAAATGGAGGCTTGGGTGATTCTCAGAAAGTAACCCACTCTTTGGTACAGATTATATAAATCACATTTCATCTAGAAGTGTGAGTTACCCAGTTAAAGCACATTGGAACATATGTTAGCATGTTGAAAGCATTTGTTGACTCATTCCTCAGGAAAGAACTCATTTTATGGCATGCGTTCCCTGTTTTCCTGTAAGCCTTTTGCACTTCAGGTAGGTTCTCCTCTCACATTCCCAGACATCGGCTCATAGCCCCTGCAGACATTTTTCCCACATCTGTATAGCCGGGGTTGTCAAATATCCAGCTAATACCCCTTTTGTGATTGGACAGAGACTGTAGTAACATAATTACAGGAGGTGCTGGAATGTTGTCGGAATGCCTACTGTTTCTGAATTTACCGGCAATTACAGCGTGATTTAATATTATTTGGGTGTTTGTAGCAAATGCCGAAGTTCTTAACAGCTTCTCAACTTTCTTGTTGTCATGGGCGGCCAGCTTCCTCTCTTCAATCATAATCATTTGAAAGTAAACTGCACTCTTTTTTTGTTGTATTGGCAAAACTTATGCATTAAGCACCTTTTAAATGCAAACATATATTTGCCAAAAAAATATATTTTTATTTTTATTTAGCGTAAAATGATTATTTGGTTAGACACCTGCCAGCTCCTTCAAAACCATTTTCGCTTTTTCGTATCTCGTTCTCCCTGTCTTCTCTCTGTATCTCTCTTGTCTCTGTTCTGTAGTTCTCAGAGCAGTACAACAGTTTATAGACAGTGATGATGTACTTGCAGAGGTCCGGCGGATCAGCAGAACTGCTTCTCTGTGAATACCAACGTTCACGTGGAATGAAGGAAGTCGAGGAATGTTTGCTCTGTTGTGTTTGTCTTGGAGTGTTTGAATCACGGCTTGAATCTTTCACCTGCAGCCTGTTGGGTGTAAACGCCGCTCTGAATGAAAGGCAGAGAGTTCTTGAGATATTTGATCACTTAAAGGGACGTTGCGATGTCACAAGGCTCTGCGTGACTGTTGTTTACGATGATAGAGCCTGAGGTCATCGTGTTGATTATTAAAATGTTCCAATACAGAGGTCAAAAATATCAGTCAATTACATGTTTCTTTATTAAAGTAACAGATTAAACTAATTTACAGTGTAGTAACATTAGCAATTATATAAACAACACAAATCCAGGAGTTTAATAAAGTTTTCATATGTTCATAATAGTAAACACTAGTTACTAATTAGTAAACACTAGTTCAACCACAAAGAAACCGCACCTTTACTTTATAAAGCTAGAGTTTGCAGCGGGTTGGTTTATTCTACAATAGACAAACCTTGTGCAATTCTATAATTTGGACCAAAGCAAGAGATTCTTACAAAGAATCTTGAGAGCAGTTGAACCTTTGAGAAGTTCTGAAGCTCTTCAGTGTTTTGAGTAACCAAAGAAACCAAAACGTACTGGTCACATCTGGTTCACAGGTGAAAGTTTATGTCATGTGTGCACACCTGCTCAGTCTTTACAATGTCCACGCAGATGTTTGCTATATGATTCACAGACCTTTTCATCGGCGAGTATTTCTATGATGTCATTGTGGAAACAAACACAGGTTGCTGAACTCACAAGCTCTTGAACACAGGTGACAGGTGGTGCCCCCCGATTGGATGACGAGGTTTTTAACACTCTAAGTTTTGTTTGTTGTGTTTGAGCTTGTCAACATTCCTCTGAACAAAGGCACCCATCGGGCGACTGGCCAGATTCCAGTTATTTTTGTCGGCAATTTGGTGGGTTTGATGTTCTTCTCGTACTAATGTGATTTTTATCAGAACATCTCAGCTGTGTGTCACTGCTTCACATCCTTTTTGTTTAAACCATTCAAACCATTGAGTGGATATTTATTTCGTCTTCTTTAGGGTCAGGAGATCGTGCTGAACTCTGATCTGTCATGGACTTGCTCAATAACTGATTTTTGTTCATTTTCAATCAAAACAAAGTAACGGATTGCAGCTTTAACACAACTCTGAAACACGGAATTACTAAAAGAGTAAAAAATACAATCAAGAGCTTTCTTTTATTAGTCTCTTTATCTCTTCACCAGACAAATGATCTTTAATTGTTTCTGAATGCCTCGAGGTGCAAACTGTCCGTGCACTTTAAAGTCTTTAATTAAGTCACTTTAAGTCTGTTTATTCCCCCTTGGAAAATAGATAATCGTTCAGAGCAGCATGGCCTGGTATCCTCACATCAGGTTCCAGGTGTAGGTAGAGTGGCTGACAGGAGAGAGTGTTTGAGAGCACGCAAGATTTTAAGAGCAGGTTTGGCTCGCATCCCACATTCCTGAACTGCACTGTTTGTGTGTGTTTTTGGTTGGTCATGAGTTGGATGGATGTTTGTGTGTACGTTTATCTCCTGCGGTGTTTCTTCACAGCTGTAGCTGTATCACAGATGTCAATTAAAAAAAAAACGTGTCTTATTGGTACGATGAGTCTGTGAGTCCCTGACTTTATCTCAGATGCTTGGCTGAAGGGCTTTGAAGATCTGAAACAGATCTTCTGAAATAAACACAAGTTTCATGTTTCTGGAACAAATTGTCCATCCTGCCTTTAAGTACATGTTAAAACCTCAGTGATAAACATGTTGAATAGCTTAAACAGTCACATTATGGTTCTGTTTATGACCCAACAAAGCAATCCTCGCTGACTAAACCTTTTATTGATTTAGGTTTCTGTCCTGTCCTGTCCCGGAGAGCAGATCTCAGATCAGTAGCTCTAGGGAATCTCTGCGAACAGAATGTTGCACTTACCGGCTTTTCTGTTCCTGCTCCTCCAGGTGTTCCGTGTGCTTTGATCTTCTGACCAACTGGTACTTTGAGAAGGAGGGGAGACTGTACTGTCACACACACTACTGCGAGAAGTTCGGGGAGTTGTGCCACGGCTGCATGCTGCTGATGACTGGACCTGCTATGGTAAAGAACAACTGAGCTGTCTTTCTGTCTGAGGCTGTGTTTACATGAAAGCAAACTAAAACTCACAGGTTACCTTACGTACTTTCCTTTATGTGTGTTAAAATTAAGTAAAACTAAACTGATGCTTCAGACCCAAAAGCTCAAATTATAAATCATTAGTAGACAGTTTACCTTCGGGATAAGGTAAGCAGATTGTGCTGAACACTGATCTGTCATGTACTTGCTCAATCACTGATTTTTGTTACATTTTTAACCAAAAGTTACATATTCCAGCTTTAATTTGGATAAATTAGATCTTTTCGAAAACAGTAATTGATTGATTGATTTTGTTTAGTCGCGATCCGTTTAACTAAAAAATGTAAGATGTCGGCTCATATTGTACTGGCATTGTTTGAACGGAAAACATTTCGAAACAAAAACACAATTTTCAACTGTATCCAGATTTCTGTGGACATAATCTGAAAGATTTGCTGGATTCATGGTTGTGTGGCAGTGTGTTTGTTTTAGAACATTCTGGAATCTTTAGAGAGAGTAAAAGAACTGAGCGGGTTGACAGGCAGAAGTTCTTGTAAGATTTCTCAAGGCAAAGCTTAACCTGCAGGAGCTGAGGTAACATGCCATTGTCTCATTCAGTAAATATTTACACCACTGAAGCGAGAGGTTGAAAATCAATAAAGCAGATGTTGTTCATGGAGGGCACTGATAAGATAAAGAAAGAATGAGGGGCAGTCTTTTATTTTTCACTTTTCTGTGTATAATATGTTTTGAATCTGCAGTGAATCGAGTCTTGTGGCAGGAGAAAATATAAACTGATTTAAACTGAGGTTTAAATTCCTCTACGGCTGTTTCACACATGACGAATGCTCTGCTGTGTCTGTTCTTACATCGTAATATTCAATGTGGAGGTTTCAGATTCAGCGATGTAGTAAGAGACAGTGATGTGCGTGTTTTTAATTCTGGAACATTTTTAAAACGTTCCACAAACTACTTAAGAGTAATGTATATATGATATACAAGGTTAAAAAAGTTTTACTGACATTATTGCAAGAACATTTTTGATAACTTTGAGAAAACCTTTAGAGAACGTTAGCCAACATTGGGAGAACATTCCCTGTTAACTGGCGTGGCTCTGTGGCACTTTTAAAGCATCACTCTAAGTTGTTTTTGTGGGGGGGTGTTAGCCTTGTGGTTAAAGATCTGAGGCTGTAACCAAAAGGTTGTAGGTTCAAACCCCATAAAAAGTAATTGACTGGCTAAGTCACTTAACCTCACGTTACACTTGTGAACAGGGTTATCTGTTCTACCCGATAAATTTAGAAGTGGAAGGAGTCACCTTTGTTCTTTTAGGATATGAAAGTAATAGGTGTTTTCCTGTATCTTAAGTACAGCTTGATTAATAGCCGTATTTGTTAATCTATAACTTGAAGGCTAACTTTTATCTCTGACTGCTATAAATGACCTCACTCGACCGGGATCTGCAGGCTGGAATAGCCTCAGTGTTGTGTGTTGTTGCATCACGCGTCTGGAATGCCTTTGCATGGGCTTCACATGAGGAGCTTTGTTAGCATAATCCTAATGAAAGCCACTTAGCATGAAAGTGAGATTTACGAATGTAACTCACATTTTCTCTGGTGATAAAATGTGTTTTTAATCGAGTTAATGAAGAGCTAGAGGAGAACCAATATATTCACATATATTTATTTGCAATAATGGAGAATTGCATCACTAAAACAACTCCGGATGGCTATAAGTTTTAACATGCCATAAAAAAGGGGAAACAGTATATGGTTTCAATCCAGTCGTGTTTTTAAACAAAATCTAACTGGTATCGTTGGGCTGTACTGTTTTCTCCATCTTGCACCATGTAAAGCTGTAGGGATATAAGGAGTGTGCTAAGTTTCCTTGCACGCTACATTCTTGAGCGAGAGCTAATCTTAAGTAAATGAGACGTGATGGAGAGAAGGTCCTTCCCCACTCATTCAGTGTTCACTTAGCCGTGGTGATTCCTGTCTTGTGGAGGGGCAGTTCTGCTGGGAAATGATCCTTAACAATCACACACACACACACGCGCTCTGTGCTGTAACACAGGCGGCTGTGACGTTCTCCAGTCGTGTAAGCACACACACAAAAAAATAATGAGACATCGTCCTTATTCACAGGTTCAACCGGGTGTCAG
>JAZGTI010009182.1:0-19171 GCA_036877585.1 Botia kubotai | reverse complement strand
TGTTTTTACTTGATGTTTAGGAACAGGTTATTGGAAAACAATTTTATCCTAATAATAGTCTGTCAATAAAAAGTTAATCATATTAGAACTGTTGATATTAGGGTTTGTCATTTTAATGTGCAGTATTAATCAGACACTCATTGAAGGCCTGCATGCATCATCTCTCTTTTTTTGTACCTTCCTGTCCACTAAGAATGCAAGAAAATTAATAATATTAAAATACAAATCTGGTACAATTTTTATCTTTTATGACCTTTGGTTAAATCATTGTGTGTGTATTTCTGGTTTAGGTGCCCACGGAGTTAGAGAGGAGCCCCAGTTTGTGACGGCCCGTGCAGGAGAGAGTGTTGTTCTGGGATGTGATGTGAGCCACCCCCTCAACGGCCAGCAGACTCCCTATGTGGTGGAGTGGTTCAAATTTGGTGTGCCTATCCCCTTCTTCATCAACTTCCGCTTCTACCCTCCTCATGTGGACCCTGAGTATGCTGGTAAGTACAAACATTGTTTCTAGGTCGTCCAGGTTTGAATCCCTCTGAGACTATTGGTTGAAAATGCCTTTAATAGCATTTTTCAAATTCATTCATTCTATTTAATTATAAATTAGTTTAACAGCATCACTTGAGTAAAATTTGTTGGTATTTGGTCTTTCCCCATTTTGCAATGACAACTAACATTCCAGCTGGTCAAAAAGATTTTTGAAAGATGAAAGATGTTTCAAAGATTACAGATGTTTCTTTAATGGAAACAAGGAAAGTTTTGCTTTGTTTTAAGTAAGTTATCTCTATAAATAGTTTCATTGTTTTAAATGTTTCAAATCTTGTTAATAGATTTTAAATCCCAGATTTTCAATGTGACATCAGATTTTTGTTTACAGAATGCAATCCAAAAAGCTTCACCCGCACCAAACCAGACTGAACCAGCATGGGAATTCAGGCTGGTCTGATCTGGTCTTTTCAGCAGGGATAGTATGCAAATTGAGACTCAGCCCTGAACATTAGTTCTTATTAAATTTACCTGCTGCTGTTTTAATGGAGGCAAAGAGTTGAAGCAAGAATTTAAAGTTCCAGTCACACAACTAATCTTAATAAATTTAGAAGTTTCTGTACAATATATAATGTACACAGTGTAGAATTCAATACACAAAAAGCTCATTGTTTTTGGTAATTACTCACTTACACATGTTGAATACAGTCTTAACATGCTCATTTAACTTCCACTCAAGTTTGTGGAAGCCCTTTTGTTGTTTACTACTTAGTGTGGAAGCGAGGCCTTTGTGTGACCCACAGAAAGAGTCTGAGGAGCTCCTGACATGGATTGTGAGGCGCTTTAATAATGGCTGCCTGCTAGCACGCCGCTCATTCTGTTTCAAGGTGCATTACAGAACCTTAATTACCGCTGATCTGCTGCTAGCAGTCTGGGTGAAAAATCACCTGCTGTTAGCATTTCTCAAGGCATGCGCTGCCTGTGTCACAGGGCGCAAAGCTGCGTGAGACACATCCGTCTTTGGGAATGTTTGAGATTATTTGATCACTATTAACTGCTATGTCACACCTTATTAAATTGGAAATTCGAGTTGTCATCTGCATTTGAGTGAAACATGTGATAGGCAGAGCCTGTGAAGTGCCTTTGCATAATCTGCATTGTGCGGTCAATAGCAGGGATAACAACATCAGGTGGATGAGGTTGAATTTCTCTCTAAGTTCTATCTATATGACTGTTCTAGACAAACAGTGAATATGGACTCATGATTCTCATAAGCATAAAAAGACAACATATCTAATTAGTCCATGTTTTATTGGTTAAACTATATTTTTCAGTATTTTTAAGGATATAAATGTTTTTATAATCGCCATTTCTCGCAACTTGGCCGCCATCTTGGATTCATTTCACACAGAGCTCACTGCAGTGTATTCTGGGTCACCTTCTCTGTAACGGATACATGCGTATAGGATACAAAAGCAGTTTGATTTCTTCACAATGTGTTTAGCTGTTTTTTGAACGCTAAAATGCCTGAGGGAACATGTTGCCTATGTAGGTTGCTTGCTAGGGTTTGAAACACAGCCACTATGATAATTTGTTGTCGTTGACGTGGACAAGTTTAAAAGACTGTTTTAATTGAAGAATGCTTCTACTTTTCTGAAAGGAAATGAGGTGGAAGCTTAAAGGGAGGCTAACAGTTTGAAACCAAATTGACTTTCTCATTTACGTCTTTATATTGCAATTGCTTATAAATCCTCTTCTCCCATGTAATAAATAATGGACTTTTGTGAGGGAGAATGAAGGGGAGGAAATTAACTCTCATTCCTTTATTTGGTTGTGGCCTAATCACATTTTAAAATAGAAATGAGATATTATGTTAAGTTCCATAGTTCCTGTGGTGTGACTGTATATCATTGTCTCCTGTGGGTTCTATAGCGTCGCCATGGCAGCTCAATTTGTTTTGTACCCCTCCGCTACGAGGCTTTAGTCGCACAGTTTGGCTGGACTCGCACGCAATTACCATTGAACTCCAAAAGGCTATTACTGTAACTCACAATGCAATTTTCTGCCACAGAATTCCCAAACTCTCCCTGTTGGCTACTGTCAGAACTTCAGGGTCTGATTCCTCGACCAATTTGCCGTATTAGAGCCCTCATTGTCTCTCAGACGGACAATCTGTGCGGCAATCATTGCCGCAGTTTAGATGTGATTTACACAGACTCTCCTAAAGTGATTCTTAGCTAGAGGCAGATTGGTTTTATTCAGGACCCTGTTTACAGGCCCCTAAAATGCAGTTCCCAAATGTGTCCCCAGATCATTGCTGGCAAGTTGCCTGCAGCAGAATTTTGGTAATTAAGCACCTAACGAGTTTGCTTACGAACGGCCCTGTGCATTTGGAGCATGAAGCACTGCGGTTAAACAGTGATCTTCAGTGGTAAAGCCCTCATAAGCTTCTGTTACAGTGAAGCTTATATAGTGTTCATTGGTGGAATTCTGTACTTAAAGGCTACAGCGAAAAGGCAATAATGCAGTTCCTGTTTACATGGTCTTCAAGTGTGCGTTTATTTGCTGTTACATTCAGTGAGAAGATGCTCTCTGACATTGGTGCCATTGCCTGATCTCATTAGCACTTTATCACCACGCACCAAAATAGCAGTGATTTTGAAGGCCTTATTTTTTACTGCAAGACTGCAGCCTCCTCTGCCCCGTGCCATATTGATTTTCTGCTCTGGAAACCTGCCGTTTTCTCTCTCAGGTGCAGTTGTGATCCCAGGGCTATGATATCTGCTGCTCAGTACACAGCGATATGAAGTATAAAGGCCAGACAGAACGTAAACATGTTAGACATTTAGGCAGTATTGGCCCAATGAAGACTAGGGATTGACTAGTCGATTAGTGAGGTTAACTTCTTTTCACATATTGATATTGATCTATTTATCTGTCTTTCTGTTTATCTGTCTGTCTATCTATCTGCTTCATTCCGTCCATTCTGTTGCACTTCATCTAGCTGTTTTTGAACAGAAAAACGTAAATTATATGTAAAAGAAAAGCAATTATTTTATGTATATGTTTTTTTCATATAGCATTACATATATAGCAGAATAAAATAAAAGTCTAATTATACAATGCTTCCTTAAAGGGATAGTTCTCCCAAAAATGAAAATTCTTCCATCATTTACTCTCATGTCATTTAAAACCTGTATGACTTTCTTTTTGGCCTATGAGGAACACAAAAAAAGATACTTTGATGTACATTGGCAGCCAAACAACAGTGGCAGTGGGTGTTCGGGCAAAAGTTTTTCAGGCACAATAGTCTGAAAGCGTAGTTTTGCACATTCCTAGTGAACATCGCTCCAAACTTTCAGAAGCATTAAATCCCAGCTAAAGTTCTCACAAATGGAAACGAGAGACTGTATCTAAGCATCTTATTGGGCAGCGTGAGGCTCTGGAATGGCTTGGTTCAGTCAGAGAGATGCTTGACTGCACTGATTTCTCTCACTTTCTGTGACTATTTGTGTTGCTAAGCCTCTTAGTACAGAAAGTGTAACACTGATGTGAACTGTGATACTTACTGTGATACTTGAACTGTGATACTTAGTTTTTTCTATATCAAGTACGGTACACATTTCATGTGATAGTGTAGGAGGGCTGAGATATGAGGACGCTTGCTTTCTTTGTAATGTTATGCATTGTTCTACATACTGGCTTGCTAGCATTTAATCATTTTGTGATCAAGTGCAAAATAGCCACAGATGAAACCTTAAACATACTACAGCTCAATGGATTTTCAAAGATGCTATACGATGGTACTTAATCATTTGTGACTTAAACTGAATATACACAGCTTATAAAATTCATACGGTATGCCGCAGTACTATTTTAATATTCTGTGGGAGTCTTTTATTTTCTATTTATGTCTTTATAGGCTGGCGTGATTAACTGTATAATCACAAAGGCAATACTGTGTTTTTTTTATGGAGATAAAAAAGAATAATAATTGCCATCAACCAACATTACCGACAGCTAATTAGACATACATTTCTGCATGTACTGCAGTATCTGGTCACAGCAATGGGTAAAAAAAACTACTTTAAACAAACATTACAGATTGTAAATCCTGTGGGGAATACAATAAGCAATTGTACTACCAAACGTTCTACATTTAATTAGATTCCCTTTTTTATCAATGCTTTTATACTGAGCCCCTATCCCCACCACTGCAGCAGTCTACAATGTGTCAGGTTTTGTGAATGCAACATGCTTCACGTTACCCACAATGCTTTGTGTCTCTCTGCAGTGATTCACACTGTTTATGTTTTCATTACAGGTAGAGCCACTCTGCATGGCAAAGCGTCTCTGCAGATCGACCAGGTGCGCTCTGAGGACCAGGGCTGGTACGAGTGCAGGGTGCTCATGCTGGAGCAGCAGTACGACACCTTCCACAACGGCAGCTGGGTTCACCTCACAGTCAATGGTGAGTACATCTCCTGAAGGGGAGAAGGGTTGGGGGCTGGGTTTAACCATGCGATTAAACTGCAGCTTAAGTTTTCTACAGAGAAAACCGTTCAGCTGTTGAGCATTGTTCAGTATGCAGAATCAATATTACAATTCCCTCGCAACTGAGATGGAGAACTGATTCTATCAAGATTTCATGGCTCTGCTTTGCAAACCAAAACCCTTTCAAGCTGATGGGAGAAACCGTACCGGTTTATTTTGCCTTAATAAATAAGAAGGTACTGAAAAAGAGGAATGGTTGCAATCGGCTTGTATTGTGGGTTTAGTTGTGTTTAAAAATTATTTTTTTGCAGCTTAGTCAGTCGATAGCCTTATTTTGGTTGTAGATGAGGTTGGTGGACTTTTCAAAAAGCACGTTTCACAGCTTTTTAGTGTGAGACGTTCGCTTACATCTTTGGGTGTGTGTGTGTGTATGTGCTAGTGTATGTAATGTGTATGTGTGTCCCTCCTCAGTTTCTCCTGAGACCCTGCACACACTGACACATCCATTCCTCGTTGTTCTGCTCTCTCTTTTTCCCTGTTCTCTGAGTCTCTCGCCCTCGTGTTTAATAGATGTCTGCATCTGGGGGTGGAGTAGGACTAATTGTGCCTTGATTTCATATTCATTTTTAAAATGATCAGTGATTCAGACCTGCGAGGAGCGAAAGAGGACGTGACTGTCTCACCGCTCACGACTGTCTGCTGTTAATCACACAGTGAGTAATACATGCGCTAGACCCAACAAACCAGCATTTAGCCTGCAGCTGCATACAAGAACAATGTACTGCCTCACAGCCCCAGATCTTTTGCCTGTGTTTCCATCACATCTTTTTGGCATCTTCCTAACACAAGTTGGTTCCAAAGGGGCTATATTTTGTTAATGTTATGTGCTGGACTGTAATGGCACCAACTACAATAAACGACAATAAATGACTTTTGGTTCGTAAAGTTGAGTGTCAATCGCAATATTAAAAACTCAACATTATCAACCTTTGGACAATGGCCCACTTTTAAAATCAATCCCTGGGCCTGCTCTGAAATCTGCAGGCTGTTGTGTCTAATAAACAGAGTAATATTTCACCAGCCAGAGCATCTTAATATCTATTACACTAATGGAGATGTCTCCATAGTGCCAAACTACCGGGGCAGATTTGGGCAAGCTTAAGGCGTCGGTCACGTCATATTTCATCGCTCTTTTCTTCGTTTGAACACCACATTTTGCCTGATTCATTATTTATCAGCTTGCTTGAGCCGCTGGCAACATATTATCTTCTCCACGGTGAGTGTTTGCATTTTATAAGATGATCAATTTAACACGATCCATTAAGACAATGTGTAAACTATCATGATTCAAGCTCAGTAATCATTGCCTGGGGGTCAATATCTAAAAGGCCCTAGGTCGCATATTAATAGTATTGCCATTGTCTTAAAGCAAGTGCTGACGTGGCAGATTAATTCCAACAATGGAGCCTTTTGTATACGGATTGCTGTGCATAATGATTCTCACTGTATGTAAATTCGCATGCATGAGCTGCAGTAGGAGAGGAATTAAAGATAATTATGGCCGTAGCTGTCTCTCCTCGCACGTGCGAGAAATCGCTAGTGTTCGGCAAGTTGATAAGTATAGGTGATACATTATGCAACTTTGTTAGCCCTTTATGGTGTCCATTTATTGAATCAGAGCTGTAAGTGAGATAGAGGCACAGAGGAAGCGATGAAAGCACGCAGTCAATTATGCGGTCGCTTTGATTGAAATTACAGTGGAAGGGACGGTTCTGCTGGAGCAGAGGTACATTAGGAAGGATACAGCGGAGGTAAAATCTCTGATAAACTACTTTAGCAAGAGTTATTTTAGACTAATATATGGGTGTACTCAATAAGGGCACTTGAGTCTTATGTAAAGTGATTAAATGAAGGATTAAGTTTAAGAATGAATTTAGGTGAGAGTAGTGTGGTCAAAATGTTATTTTTAATGCAATATGGTCCTGGACATGAAATAACTGGGCATTATACCCAAATACAGTAACTACAGTATTTTAAATTTGAGACTGGAAGGAATTATTTGAATCATTTACTTGCACATAGCCATGATAACTGTGATTTTGTCAAGCTGTGAGGTAAAAGGCAGAGAAAACAACCCCCAAAATTCTCTGGAAGTCTCTAGAAAAACATTTATAACATAGTGATTTTAATGTTACGTGAAAAATAATTACATTTTGTTTTTGAATAAACAGTTACTTTTAAAGCTGCAATCCGTAACTTTTTTTAAACAAATCAATTATTAGGCAAGTACATGACAGAGCAGTGTTCAAAACCGTCTCTATACCCTGCCTCGATTCGCAACGGTAAATTTATAATAATGATTTAATATTTGAGTTGTTGGGTCCGATTTCCTGACAGAAATGACAGTTTGCCTTATTTTGACTTCAACATACATAAAGAAAAATATGTAAACATAGTGGTTATGTCCTTTACCAGAGGAGGCAAACTGGTGCAACATTTTTAGATTAGATTAGATTAGATTCAACTTTATTGTCACTGCACATGTGGGTACAAGGCAACGAAATACAGTTAGCATCTAACCAGAAGTGCATTTTTACAGTGCAAATAATTTCTTACCAGCCGAACATTTTTGTCTGGACTATTACCTAGTAAAATCATGGGCCACAGCTATTCTGATAAATGCAGACAGACTCTTGATTTTGATTATATATATTATATATATCTCAGTGAGACACTGAGGCTTTTAACTGAGCATTCTTCTTTGTGAGATTTCTAAAATGTCTATACATATACATACCCATATTCAAAACACCCACTGTAAACGGAGTAATCCAAGTAGGTTTACATTTACATATTTGGCAGACACTTTTATCCAAAGCGGCTTACGACACATTCAAGGTATACAATTTATCAGTACATGCGTTCCCCTGGGATTCGAACCCACAACCTTTGCGCTGCTAACGCAATGCTCCACCAGTTGAGCTACAGGAGCACTTGGTGATTTGCACATGTAAAACTTGGAGGTTTCCATGTGATTGTTAAGTTCACAAATGATCAAATGATTATAAGTTACTAGTGAGAACTATGCAACCTGATTTTGTTTAATTCAATATATCTCCGTTGATTACAAGTCAGAAACGTTTTTTTCTGCAGATGTAAATCTCTGATATGAGTTCTGTTGATTATTCATTGTGAAATGAAGCAGCACCTGATATTTTATTTGCTTGCTGTCAGACGCTGAAGTGCGATCCACAGGAACGGTATAATTAGCACAGCGCTGTCAGCTCTCCGTTAGCGCAGGATATTTGTTCATTTAACATATGCTTGTGAGGTGAGACTCATGCATATTCCTAACCTCAAACAATGACAGCAACAAGGGTAACAGTATGCCGCACCTTGTGTGCATGTTAAAAGTCCGCTTGCAGAAATCACTGTGACTTATTTGGAAAGTGCACAGTAGCCGTTTCTCCATTTCAGAGCTGCAGCTTGAGAGAAAGAGAGAGGGCACAAGTAAAGGGTGTATTATCCTGTGTTTGTGTGTGTGTGTGTGTATGTTTTTGGCCTGGGGTGAATGAGTTCAGTGTCTGCCTCATTTTTTCAGCCGGAGAAATGTCACCTGTGCAGCTGTGGCGGGCGGAGCAAATGTGAACATTTGTGAGGGTTTATTTTACAGCTTCCTGTTTCCTCTCTACTCGTTTGCATTAGCGATTAGCGATTGGTGCATGACACTTCGGCGCATTTGATCCTTTCGATTCAGTTGGAGGGTAGTTTGGCCTTAAAATAACAGACTGAGTATTAATAAATATTGGTAATTGGTAATAAATATTGGCGAAAAAAAACACAAATCATGGACATAATCAAGCATCAAGGAAAGCGCATTGCTTGCATCTAAAGCGTCCTGTTCTTTAGACCAACAAGCTTTTTTGTGTAAACCAATGAAATTTGGTGTAGCCTTACCACATCATCCAGACTTCTGCGCTCTCAGTTCACTGTCACATCCCCACAACACTTGCTCATATCCACACAAACACACACACACACAGACACACACTCCTGGCCCTTAGGTGCTTTCTGAAATGTCAATATCAGTGATTGCATCGTGTAGATGGTGTGGGTTTTTATATGTCGCCAGGGCATTTTACAATAGAACGTGTGTAATAGCCTTTTGGCTAAATGGCTCATGGTTGGATTTGCAAGCAACACAGCTTTGAATCTAAATGACATGATGGCTGCTTAAAATTCACTATATTTGATTTGATAGCAAGCGTGTGAGTGACCTGCAGCCATAGTACAGAGCCTTCGACTACAGAAAAAAAAGATATCTCGCCTCCCAGTAGATTTTGGCATTGCTTTTCTTGTGTGAACTGTAACCATTTAATAAAATACATCAAATATAAGAGCCTGGATTGCTATTTCTGTCTAGTGGGTAAGGATAGTTCTTTAAGGACTAGTTTATTTGGTCTAGTTCATTTGGTCAACTGATTGAATGCGTTATGCTTTTTTCTTGTGGTCATTTGTCTACAAATCAGTCCTAAATGTCCTAAATTAGAAAATAAATAGTATTTACTTTCTCTGTCTGAGATAATGTAGTCCTTCCCTTAGATTGTCTGTTTTGCTCAAACACAGCTTTAAATAACAATAACCATAAAGTACCATAATTTATCCACCATACGAAACAGTATGGCCAGACACATAGAAAAGTTAAAGCTGCATATGTTTGGTTTGTCTATAGTACAAATGCTTTTTTGGGAATATATATATATATATATGTTATTAATGTAGCTTGCTATAGTTATATATAGCAAGCACCATTATTAATGGTTGAATTCCAGGCATAAACACTTATTCACATACATTGCACAAGCTTATCTTTTGTAAGTTTTGCAAGAAACACTGGTGTTTCATTGGTATTCAGACTGCCCCTCTTTTCCAAAAGCTGCTTTGTTGGAGCAGGTGCTGTCTGGCCTCGCAAGGACAGAAACACTGACAGCACTGGTTTCCTGTAGCCGGCGATATTAGCATCCACTTGTGTATGGATCCTATGTGGGCAGTGGCTGTTCTTCCTGCCAGACGGGGTGAGAGGGTGGCCGGCTGCCCATGTGGGCACAGCAGGTGTCAGCCGGACAGATGTACCCGCTTAAAGAACAGTACTGTCCCCATACAAGACACTCAGGTCACCACACAGCCTCCCCTTCATCAGCTTGTCTTTCAGAACATCCTGCCCACCCCCACTGCGGGCATAGATCATTAGCTTCTGATACTGGGTGTCAATACAACACACACTGGAGTAACTTAGTGGTTAAAGATCTAAACTGGAAACAGTTGTGGGGTTGGACCCACAAGGGATGATCATTAAGCTATCACCCAACTAACAATTTTAGGTTGTAAGAACGTTTTCTTGGTATTTCTTTAAGTAACGTTAAAACATTAAAAATTTTATTTTGAAAGTTCTAGGAATGCCCAGTTTTTTGATGGTGTATTAATGTGATTGCATGGTTATAAGACTTTATTTAAACCTTTTTTAATACTGTAATACTTTAATACTGTTTTTAACTTAAATACTATACTTAAAAATAACATTTTTGATAGATGTTATCATGTTAAAAAAGTTCTACTAACGTTACTACAAGTACGTTTTTGAAAACTCAGAGAGAACTTTTAGAAAATGTTAGCCAACATTCTAAGAATGTTTCTTGTTAGCTGGGCACCTTTGTCCATGAGCAGGGCCCTTTACCCCAGCTTGCTGTAGGTTGTTGTTTTCAAGCTAGAGCATTTGGTACAGACTGTCTGTTTGCATCAGTCGTTGTGCTAAATAAACAAATTAGTATAAAAATGTGACACAATGCTTTTATATGTGGTTCCCTCACAGTGGGCTGCAATGTGACTATGGTGACTACTAATAGAAATCCAGAAAGTTCACATAATGTTCTGCTTGATAGAGGTTCCACGTGACTTTATTTACGATTCTAACCTAAACATCATATACAGATATATGTGTATACACCATTGATGTAATGTTTTGGGGAGGTGTAATAAAACATTTAGCCGTTGTGTTATATATCTGCATCAGTGCCTGTGGGTCTATAGTTTCCTGTCAAAAGAGCAGCATTTTAGTGTTTGACAGGTTGGTTGTAGATTTTTTGGCAGGGTTTAATAACAAAAGCGAATTAGTTTTTGAACAGCTTATTGCTTGGTACACAAAATCTGTATTTTTGATTCAGGTGTTCATTCATTAATTAAGCATCAATCAGAATTTGTGCACTAAGCTTGTTTGCTTGCCATCTGTACAGCCTAAAACAGGGATGATAGCTGATGATCAGTCATCATAAAAACACAATAATTGCGTGACTTTTAAAACAGGAAGCCATGGTTTGAAATTTAGCTGGTCTAAACTCACTGTAAACAGCTTCATGGGGTTTAATGGTGTTATAAAACATTTATCCCATATACCTTGCAATGTTTCATAAAATAAGCACAAAGCAAAACACAAAAGTGTATTTACAATTTACAACAATGTAGTTCTTTAGAAACAGCAGCACACAGACACAGTGGCACACAAGTAAAGTAACGTGTGTGTTTATAGAGTCATTTACAATGGTTTATAATTGGTTTACTTTTATAAAAATTGATTTATTTAAAAGCATTTCACACTGATTAAAATGTGTCACAATCTTCATCAGACAGTGTGTGTCTAGTCGTGCGTCTAAATAAAATGCTTTTACACAACTAGACAGGGCACAACTGAAGGAAACACAGCGCATGGGATCTTGGGACGTGTCACACTGTTTGAAAACTGTGACAGTCATGAAGAAAAAGAGTCACATGAAAGAAAGAAAATACGAAAGCGATGCAAAGGCATCCCGACGCAGTGTGAGGAACAATTTAAAATGGTGCCGATGGAAACGCCTAGTGCTCGAGTACACGGTTGATTTCAGAGACAGACAGAAGGAGACCTGCAAATATAAAGGCCTGGAGTGAAGCATAGAGGAAAAGTCCAGTCACTGAGCTCTATCCAGACCATCTGTTTGTGTGGAAATGCCTTCAGAGAAGTGAAATATGCCTGTTCTCAGGTTCCCAAACAACAGAGTGAGATGTGCAGAAACTAGGGCAGGTGTGTGATGAAGTTTGTTTGTCCTTTAAAGTACCTTCAAGTGTCCACCAAAAGTACTCCGGAGATCCAAATGGTTTTCCAAAAGAGAAGCAGTACTTTTTAGTGTATATTAATTTGTTGAAGATTTAATGCTGACTGTAGCAAGATGTTTTGGACTATGAAAGGTTTTCCCTTGTGAAATTAAACTGTGGTCGTCACAGATGGACAGATGTTTAGAGGTATTAATGGCTTTGTTTTGCACCAGATGTGGGTGTTGTTAAAAGTATATTTTTAGGGGTTGTTTATATTGTTTGTCATCATATAAAATATGTTATATGGGAGCACATTATATCATTATGCCATAGGTAGAATCTACAGATTTGTTTTTTTACAGAGTTTTGAGGAAATCTGTGGAATTGGATTTAAAAACATGGCAAATGTTTAAATATAAAAACGAGATTACTGCATTCTTCTTTCCGAAAGCACAAACAAATAAGCCAAAATATTCCTAATAAACGGACTTGAGTCCAAGTGCTTCTGACTGTCATTTAAAATCAAACCCATGACCATTGGACTACAAGTCTGGAATGGTGTAGGAAACCCAGCTCCTATTTAACACATTTTACAGTGTTTAAATCCATTCTGCTGAGTTTTGCATCCCCCCGCCCCACAATCAACACAGAATAGGTGAAAACGTGGGCAGATGTCATGTACTTTGCTTTTACTCTTAAGTGTTTTGCTCTTAAGCACTCTGTTACTATGGCAATATTCTCAAGTGTGCAATCGTTGACTTATTTCAGTTCATAGAGTCAGTGCTGCAAGACCGCTGATACTCTTTTTCTCTGTGACTGCACCACCTTACGTCTTATACGCTCTCAGTGGGTTCCCATAAATAATTAAAAAAAGACTCTGGACTCAACATGTCTTTGTTTGTTTCTCTTGCAGCGCCCCCTACGTTTACGGACACGCCGCCGCAGTACGTGGAGGCGAGGGAGGGTAGCAGCATCACTCTGACCTGCACTGCCTTAGGAAACCCCAAGCCGGTGGTCACCTGGCTGAGAGAGGGAGAGCAGCTGACCGGCAGCAAGAAATACATGGTACATCTTCAGTACATCTTCAGTACAATACATTCAGTCATCATCCTATTTAGAATGATTGGAGCTTTAATAGGTAAAAATATCTAAACACACTTTAAGTAAGATCAATTCATTTAAGAAGACTTGTTCTCAGACCACATGGTCAGCAGTATACAGACACCTGCTAATTAATTGGTTTGGCTAAGACCCTTAATTCTAATGAAGGCAAATTTTAACGGTGAGATATACAATGACATTCTAGAGAACTGCGTGCTGCCAACTTAGTGGCAACAGTTTGGGGAGGGCCAGCAGGACAATACCACATGCACAAATGATTTACTGGAAGAGCCTGACTGGCCTGCGATGAACCCAAATTAACACCTTTGGGATGAATTGGAACGCTGACTGTGAGCCAGGCCCCATTGCCCTATATCAGTGCCTGACCGCACCAAGGCTTTTGTGTCTGAATGGGAGCAAATCCCCAAAGACATGTTCCAACACTTAGTGGAAAGCCTTCAGAGAAGACTGGAAGCTGTTAGGAAATACCAGTGTTCTATTAATATCCCCAGTTTTGAAATTAAATGCTCAAGCACATATGGGTTGTGTTGTTTGGCTGTCTTACGATGCCTTGCAAGCTGTTTGGTGGGTGATGCATGGAGATTAAAATCTGTGAATTCTCATGTATTGTTGTTGAGTGTTCTAAGTATAAATTAACCAAAAGTCAGCAAGAAAATTTGCTGTGAATCTCAAGATATATTGTTTAAAAATAAGTCTTTTAAAGGTGTTGATGTTTTTGCTAAAAATGCTGATTAGGAAAATGATTATTTGCAGGGTGTGAATGCTAGTTCCAGATGATTTAGCATTTTTTAGCCAGTGGCCGCCTTGAAAAAGTAGGAAATTATGATGTACTTTCCTTTCCTAACAGCGTGTTTGAATTTAGTCTAACGATGAATTTGGTCCCCAGCGAATTCCGCTGTCTCCTTTTTCTTTTGGAAATGGAAGCATGAATCATCACAACCTATTTGTAGGAAAATGCTGTGCCAGTCGCAGCCCGTGTCGGTGGTCTGACAGATGAGGAACGTGCGCCTGCGGTGGAAACGAAGAAATAACTGACAAGCGTGTTTCCACCTTACGCTGCATGCAGTTTCCGAGTGTGGAGGCGACGCAAGATTTGACAGAACAGGCAGTCAGTCTGGCTCCAGCAGGCATTGCCTCTCAGCACATCAGAGGAGCTATCCCTGAGGAAACATACAAATAAAAGGCAAACGAGGCAGTGTAGCCACTTCTGTGTCTTGCGTGCAAACATTCGCTTTGATCCGTTTTCGACTAGCCACCTGCACCGTCCTTGTTAGCCATGTTCCTTGTTCTTGGTCATGGCTAAAATGTATGTGAGGAATGTTTGAGCGCCATTTGCCATACTGTGGCTGCCACTCTTGATCAGTGGAGAGTGATGAACAGGAGGTGATGGCCGGCTGCTGCTTTTCTTTCGTGACCGCTTTTTAGCAAGGTTATTGTGTAACCGTGTGGCCTTACATATCCTCCTTCAATCTGTGGTACTGGTTTGTATTCCCAAAAGGGTGCATTTACAATGTCTTGCAAGCTGTTTGGTGGATGATCCATGGAGATGAAAGTCTGTGAACCCCCATATTTGCATATGTTGCATTTGAGTCCTCCTGGGATTTAGGTGAAGTGATTTGTTCAGAAAAAATGGATGCTTCTTTCCAAGACAAAGAGCTCTTAGTGCCAATGCAAAAAAAGAACAGGATGTGCATTAGCTGTGTAATCAGTGGAAATTGATGCGTTATCCATGTATCCTTTTTGTGCAGCCACAGGGAATTGTGGGAAATGTAGTGTTGTTTCTGCATGTTAAGCTAGAACAGGAGAAAATATTTTAACATCGAAAATGACAAACTTCAGCATTAGCTGTCACTCCCGCAATAAAAAAAAATCATTGTGGTGTCATACATGCATGATCAGCTTATAAATATGATTGTTCCAACCTGATTTAAATGCAGCATTAATTCCTGACCCTTTGCCGACATTTTTCTGCTAGGTTTGTCAGAAAATGCGAATGCTGGCAGAAGCCCAAAGAAACTCGTGTAACTTTAAAAAATTGTGCCATATGCTGCAATTAATCTTAATGCAGATGCAATTAGATTGTATCAATTATATATTTAATTATTTCTTCTGTGAGGAGAAATCCTTCTTTGGCTTCTTGGCTCATGCTTTTAAAAGCTGTTCCCGCTACAAACCAGCCGAAGTCCCAGATATTTACTCAAAAGAACCGTGTCATGACCTCACCTTTAAGAACAGTGGTGAGGAGGTTGGTGGTCCTCCATTTTGTTTCCTGCTGCCATGGCTAGAAGCTAGAGAAAAGCAGGAATGTGGTGAAGGAACATGCAGGCTGAAGTGCAAAAGACACGGATGTCTCGTCTCGATGTGCCGGGCTCGTTTCTCACCCGACACTCTWACACTCTTTAAATAAAGCTCTCGGCACACACACAACATTTCAGAGTTTATTACCTGCCCCAGTCTGGGTCATCATTGTGATGTGGCCATCAGTGACAGGATAGTGATGAAACAGGCCATCATGTGATGTGCTTGTAGGATTGTGTCAGCTGTCCCCAGGACTTGACACACCTTAGGATACTGTGTGGGAGGAACAACAAGGCTAGTCTCCTCTGGCTAAAGCTATTGATGTGCAGGGAATGAAACACAACCCGCTCCTCTGCCAAAACATCCTGTCAGGAACCAACGCAGTAATTCACATCATCCATCATGTCATGTTTGGGGAGGTGCACCCTTTCAAACCCAGAAGGGACCAATGTTGTACAGTTCTTTGAATCAGCAACTGACAGGCAGGCAGCAAAAAAATCTGAATTCTGGTTTCTAGTTTTATTTTATCTAAGTCTAAAGCACAACAATCCTTATATGTCATTGATTATGCAAACTGCAGTAAAGGCCCTTTGACATGACTTGCCAAATGTCCAACTCTGTAGAGTGAAATGTCAGCTAAAGCAGTTGTATGTTACATACATTTATAACGTAAACATGTATGTTCTTGTAATGACAAGATGTTTTTTCCCACCAGATTTTTCATTATTTCAAAAGTTCAGTGAGTGTTAATAAACCATCAGCATTTATAAAAAGATCTCAAATGCTTCATTGTTTGTTTTTGTTTGTGTTAACCTGGGGTCTAGACTAATTTACATTCGCCAAGAGCATCCTTAGTAAAATTTGGTTTACCCAACCAAATATACACTATGTCTGCAACACTTCACGAGAGCATCAGTGAATCAGTAGTTTACAATCAGTTCAGCTCTGTATTTAGAACCCAGTAACGGTTGTTAAGGACATTGAAATTAATGGGTGTTTTGTGGTTGTTTTCTCAGGTGAGTGATGGCAGTCTGACGGTGCAGGCCATTGCGCGGGAGGACCGGGGAGCCTACAGCTGCCGTGCCCACAGTGACCAGGGTGAGGCGCTACACACCACCCGCCTTCTGGTGCAAGGTAAGATTGGCAAGTCTGTTTTACATATTGTAGTGTTTATGTGGATTAAATAATTAATTTTATAGAGCATAGGTGGCCAGTAAATTTTGATATGTACTTGCATAGTTAAATATACAATACACTTATGTTAGCAAAATAATCAGTCAAATAAATGATTATTTTTATGATTTCATTTTATTTAAAAAGTCAAATCTTTAAAAGCGTCTATCTCTTCTATTCTGTTAGGATTAAGGCTAATTGTGATGTGCGTGTTGCTAGCACACATACATTGTTTTTCTGCACCAAAGAGATATTCATTAGAAACAGTTGTTGGACATCATAAACAAAAAGAAATCAGACGAAACCGATAGTCAAGAAAAGACAGAATGTCCTTTATGGTCAGTGTTTGTCCTTTCTCTCACTTTCTCTCACGCCATTTGGTTCTGTCAATACTATGCAAAAAGAGGCAAAGACTCTGAGCATTCATTGCTGCCTGGTTAATTAGTCTCTTTCATTGAATCTGTGTGTGGACACATCAGTGTTGTCTGGCCTTTATGTCTCGTCACTCTTAGTACGTCTGCGGCAGTCAATACGCCCAGTCCTCTCCATCTGCACAGATCACTTCCTGTCACTCAACTCCTAATGGAGCCTTCCAGTAGAAGCTGTTTACAGCCCTGATCAGAGTGATGGAGGTTATATACTGCAGGTTTACGGTTACCGTCTGTGCCTACACACTCCCTCACCTTGGGAGAGTATTGTTTATTTATTTGTAGTTGATATGAGGATGTTTTGTAGCTTTCTTATATCTAGTCTGTGATGCTGTTTCACCACTTTGATGAAAACATCAGCTTAGACCAGAGTTAAGTTCCATGCTGGTCAGTCTAGTTTGGTGCTGGTGTAGCTGGTTGTCCATAGGAAGGAAAGAGTGTCTTTAAAATCTCAGTTATTTCTCATTGATAGCAGTGAGATGAAATGGAGCGCAAAGACTGTGCTTGGTTTTTCCAAGATGCCAAAGTCTGCAATTAAAAAGTCAGAATTTTGTTTTATGCATTCAAACATTCCTCATTAAATTATTCTTAGATCAAGTTACAGGTACGTTAGCCTCATTAATTAAGTAGTTCTGTTCTTTTTACTGTATGCCTACAATTGTGTTACTAGTTTTCATTTCTATGTCCTTGCTTTTAGGAACATGAGGACAAAGTTAATTCTTTGTTAACTTTGAATTTTGAATTGTTAAAATTGTTAACTTTCAAAGTTAACAATTTTGCACTGGGGGACCAAGACACTGTTTGACCTTGTGTTGGCCAGCTACAGTATGCTGGTTCTTCAGCAACCTATAGTGTCAATACCCAATACTGCAGGACACATGCAGCACCTGAGGAAAGATCTGACCTGTTTCGTCTCCACTGTGGCTGATTGATGTGAGAACAGTCGGTCTGATATGTGTGTGCGTGTCTGTGTCACCCACATGGAATCAGAATAATGCTGATTCATTCTGAATCAGCACCATGGATTGGTACCACAGTCGCTCCTTATATGGCCTCAGCATTAGTACAGCATGATAAAGCAGTTTGAGTTTATTATCCATGGACTGTGTACAGTATGACAGCAAACATGAGGAAGCTGCCTGTCACTGGCTCTGTGGCTTTCACTGCAGTCAGATTTATGGCAGTGGAGCGTGGCTGTGAATACATAGCAGCGCGCTAACCCGCAGCCTGTACTGGCAGACACAGAGAGTTTAGAGGACACGTGTGATTACAGGGGACACATACAGGCTTTACTGGAAAGCCTACTGGATGCGTAGAGCCTATTGTTCATGCTTCATGCTTTAAAGTCACCATAAAATCAAAATAAACTATTTTTTTTATGTAATATTGCAGTGTTTATTTTATATGATTTATCTGTGCACGTCATTATTTTTTAAAATGTTCATTAAATCTTCATATTTAATTAACCTACCCTTTCTTGTTTCCAATGGCCAGACAGTTTCTACCCCTTCAACTTTAGATGATCCAGTCAAATTTCAAAGGATGAAATTAAGAACCGCCCTTCATTTTTTTCTTATTCTAGAAGACATTTTATTAGGACATGCAACACCATAGGAGGGTAAAAGCCGCCACATACTGCATTTCATGGTGACTGTAATTGAAATTAGATGCTGTATTCAGTATTTACAATACAGAATATATTTGTGATGATTTTTAATCCCTATATAACATTAAACAACGTGAATATTCTGACATTTTTAATGTGCTTTGTATTTGCACATTCTCAATTAAAGAGACTTACCCAGTGAACCCATCTTGCATTCATAAAACAATGTTAGCATTATGTTGTTTATTATGTTGCTCAGCCCTACTTGGAATATGGAGCTTCAAATGGTGTGATTCAGAAGTGAATCATCTGCTCTGGTCTGAGCACCAGCAAGTCAGATGGAGACACATATGAGCTGCGCCGAGCCAAAATTGCCTTGGCCACGGGCTGTTTTGTTTAGTAAACTAGCAATATTGTTTTTACGAAAAGCAATATTCTCATGAAG
>JAZGTI010009181.1:0-19173 GCA_036877585.1 Botia kubotai | reverse complement strand
CCAACATTCTGAGGACATTCACTGTTAGCTGGGTAATTCATACATTACAAAATAAAGTCCCACATTTTTAGTACTTACAGTTAAATTTTACTTTCAGGTCAGATAAAAAAAACAAGACTTGTTAGCATTTGTTCCTTTAGCACCTGTTCTGCCTTTCCTTTGGAACATAGACATTTGTTTAAGACCTGGACAAGTGCACAACATGATTGACAGATGGATAGGCAGATGAGTGGAATGATAGACAGAACATGTGCACTTTGATCCTGTCATGAAGAGAAAAGGACTGTTTGCAACATTTTGTTTCAGTTCTGTAATGTCCGTCACATTCAGACTGATGGAGGGAGAATGCAGTGACCTAATGTGATGTAAACAGGAAGAGGACAGAGAGTCTGAGAATACCATTGACCCACATACAGACCTAAAAACAAACACACACAAAAGCCCGCAGCTGAATGGAAATGGGCAGGTAAACAACAGAGGTGGGAGGGTTTTCTGAGACCTCTGGTAGGTGAGTTTGCTTTTTAAAGAAAAAGGTTGAAAAGGGCAGAAAACTGTTCGTTATGTCTCAAAGCCATTTCCTAATGTCTATGAAAAGCCTCCTTTGTATGAAGGATGAATATCTGCCATATTAAAAGACTACATGAAAGTTTGCATTGATTTTACTGTCAAACCAAGGGACCCCTGCTGGTGGATACTGTAATTACACCATCTGGTTACCAAAAGCATCTGGCTTTTTATGAAACGGAATACCAGCTTACTGCTAACTAAATACAGTGCAGTATATACAGTATATTGTGTAAGTATGTGAAGTAAAGCTCATTATAAATTAGATTGTTTACTCTGCGTCCATAAACCTGGCACCATTCACAATAGACAGCTCACCTATTATGATGGGTACTTGCATAAAGGTTTCATGGCAGCTGGCAGATTGTGTTGTTTTCCACCAAAGATGATCACGGTACTTGATCAGCGAATGCTCAGCGAGCCACAGAATTTTTATTTTTGGGTGAACTAAACCTTTAAGTTCTTCATCAGCCTACATTAGAAAACTCTCCGCAAATGCACTCATTTAATTGCTTATATTGCTGCAACTTCTGAAACAATTAACTGAAAGCAATCTGAGTGAAATGCAGTTCACTCTTAATGCTGGGAAAGTGAAAGTGGGTAATATTCCACCTCGGTCGACAATAATGTATAAAACAGTTTATGCACTAGTGTTCGTTCTGGATTAAATCCACATTAGCAGACTTGGGTACCTGCTTTTATATAGCCAATAAACAAAAGCTATCATCATACCATCTGTGCTTTGTGAGTCATATAAAATCATGTGGCTGTCATTGGGATACATCTCGGGTGGGGAGTGCGGTTGAATTGCTCGTATACACAACACAATAGATATGTTTTTACAGTTTTTCTGTAACCTTGACAAAGGTCAGACTGGACCTCAAATGTACAATTTGACTAATGCTAAAGTCTGTTCCAAAACAGACCACAAGTTACTACCAAAAGTTGCATAAAGCTAGCCAATCAGATTAAAACTTGCCAGATTGTTTTGTGTGTGTGTGTTTGTTTGTGCATTATGCATCAGACAATTAGTAAACAAACATGGGCGGTCCGTGGACATGGCGTGCAAAGCAATTTTGTAATGCGCACAGCTCAGTCAGTACAATTGGAGCTCTTGAAAATACTCAGACTCAGCTAAATAATTCATTACTCAAGTCTCTTTCTAGTATCTCTCTCTCTCTCTTTCTCTCTCTCTCTGGAACAGTCTGACCCTGACCTGTGTGGAGCTCTGGGCCTAAGACTAACTGTAAACCTAATTAGTAGTGATGTTATCCAGAGTTTGGTCATTACACCCACTCAATAACTCTCCCCCTCGGGTCTATATGATGTATGAAGTTGGGTATTCTGTGCCTACACCCGACTAAAGCCCAGCGGCCAACACGGAACATACTAATGCCTGTAGAGGGTTTCTAGACAATGACACTGTGTACATATATAGCAATTCAAGGCAGCTTAATGTGATTTTGATCAAATCTGTCACTCCTTTAATCTTAAAACTGACATTTTAAATTCTCAAAATGAATATAACGACCATGGGAACACATGAAAGTGCTCACTTTGTGTGCGTGTATGACTACAGAGATCGCTGAGATAATTTACTGTTTATATGTTCAATCTGCTGCCCATAAGCACAACTCAATATCCTTAACGCAATACCCAAGGTCCTGTAATATATTACATTTCTAATCCCATAAGCGTACATATGTGTGGGCATGTGTGAGCAGAGGGCACCTCTGAACAGATCTGGAACTTCGCGGTCTCCCTCACTTTCCTTCTCATTCATTCCATGCAGCGCACGGCTCTCCTTCCTTGATTCACGACAGACAAAAAGTCTTTGAATCAGGCCACGGCAGATTGCAGCACCATGGAGAGGCGGAAAAAAAGGAACAGATTTTCCCTGAAATAGTTGCTTTTACGCTTTAAGTGCAAAAAGATGAGGGGCTTTTTTAAAGGTAACTCAAGGCAATAAAACACTATAGCGCCCTGCGCATCTCTGGAGGCTTCTCCTGCTCTCCGCTCGCGTTCACTTTAGCTCCATTCTAATAAATTAAGGAATCATCGGGGTTACAGGAGGCGGATCGTGCCGTGCACTGGATTCGATTACGCCTTTATTTCCCCCTGCCGTTATTGCTTGGCGTTCACCCGAGAATGAAGTGTTGGATTTGGCGCCGATAAAGGCAGAGAGGTCCGCGGTCGAGGAGGCTGGTACGGCAAGGGGTGAGCGGTTCACCGTTAATAAAAGAGAAAAGGCAGAATCTCAGCGGCGGTAAAAAAAATGAGTGAACTTTTGATACCAGACGGAGAGAGTAAAAATCAATCAAACACCTTCCCTAACTGACTGTCTGAACTCATGCGTCTTTAGCCAAGATAACAGAGACATATGGTTTTTTTCCCCAGATTTCGATGTGCTTTAATGCCTAATAAATCAATATAAACACGTATGAATTTAGAAATACAATTAATTTTCCTGTTGAAGTTTTGACAATTAAATTATTATCCTCCCACTAACTTGATAAATGAAAAGAGCTGGTCTCACGTGTGTTCATCATATTTTTTCATTTACACTTCACACATACATATACAGAAGCACACACGCAATACAAACTTAATCTCATAAGAAATTAATGAGGGTTGTGAAAGGAGAACTCAGGATCCTGGGTAGATTTACAGAATGTTGGTAAAATGGGGGAAGTTCTGCTCACTCTCACTTCAAACTGAGGCATTACGGTAAGACCGATAACCTTGACCCGCTGTCCCGCCTCTGAGATCTGCCTGATGCTTCAAGAATGCATGACTGACAGCTGTTCAAAGCCAGACCAGAGGAACAGGAGCCTGCTGTGTTTAAGCATATGTGGCACACAATGACAAGCAGCCTACTTTAAAGAGATCTTTCAAAATACAATGATAGAAACCACCCCCCTCCCACCCACCCACACACACACACACACACACACACACATAATATTATTTTTTATTGAAGACAAAAGAAAAGAAAAGAAAAGAAAAACAACAAACAAATAATAATAAAAAAGAAGATTTGATATAGAATTATTTATGGTCTGCCGCACTAAGTAAAAATCAATCCTCTATTTTAGAAATAGGATACGCAGATGAATTAAAGCTTAATGAGGTTTTCCGGGCAATGCCGGAGACACTGTGTATGGGTTCCAACACGCAGACACACACACACACATATACAAAGACACTGGAAATAAAAACTATGTTCAGCATTAACCTCTTGTGTCATGACATTAGGACACCTTTTCTAAACACAAACGTTTGCTTATCCCTGTCAGGCTGTCACTTTTTGTAGCTAAATGTTTACAGCTAATAATCACAATCGCATAATACTGAAGCAAACAAAGCCAACAAAAACTAATTAAATATATTTTTAAAAGGCAGTACTGCCTTTTAAGGACAAATGGAACACTTTACACATACTAAGAAAACCATGATCAAATCACACATTTGTTCCTCATTTAGAAGTTAGATTAGTCATTATGAGTCTGTGAGGGCGAGTTTACTGCAGAATTAGGAAAAAAATACTTATTTAACAAAAAGACCTTCTTGCTCTGATTCTGTTATCGATTAGCCAGCCTCCAGCTCATATACTTGCCCATAAACAAATCATTGTTGTGTCATAAAGGATTATGGATTTTTACATTAGTTTATTTAAGCCTCAAACAAGCAGTGACTATTATTATAATAAATGTCAGACTCTTATAATCTATTTTTAATTAGAATGAAATAGAAAATGTTTGGGAGGCATATATTGTTTTCTACCTTTTGTAAGTCATTAAATTACACAGCAAATCAGACTGGTTTAGTACTTAAGCACAATTGAAAAGCTACATTTGGCCTTCTAAATAGTTTCTTTTATCTCTAAGTAAATTTTTAGCTGTGAGTAAGCAATGATTTTTCTTGTATTTATTGCATCTTCTCAATGCATAAATTACTTTACCAGTTTAATACTGTGCCAGTATTAACCACAGTTTAATAATATTATAATGACTAGAAAATTATTAAATCCTGACATTCATCTCTTTCTCTCTCATAAAACACCACAAGCAATATATTTGTGCTCACAAACACACACGCACAGACACACACACATTTCCTTATCTATCTAAATGGGGACATTCCATAGACTTACTGAGAGATACTGTTTAAATACACTGCTAGTTATAAACAATATGATCTAACCCACACTAATACTAATAGAAAACTGTATATTTCCAATAAAAAAACATGTACCATATTTTATAATATTTTTACAAATAATGACGTTAGATTTGTCAGCTTTTGCTGATTTTTGGGTACAATTTTGTCCACAATACATTGTTATGTAAACACACACACATTATCTTTAGAATCTATACATTAACCGTATATAATCTATACGGTTATCAGGATACTGATAATACAGAATACCAACCAAGTTTTCTCAAAAGCTGTGGTTTGTCAGCTTGTCCATCACACACATACAAGCAAAAAGAAAGAGAGCTTGGTATATGTTTTGTTATTTTCTGCATCATAAAAACACTTACCTGAGCTCTCAGAAGTGGTTGAGCAATGCTAAGGGTATTTGTCTACAGTGAACAAATTGAACAGCTTTATAGCAAATTCATTATCTGCTTCATACGCGCACAGTAAAAGCAGCCACTTGCTAATATAAAGAGCAACCCCACCTATCTGATGCATTAAGGTCTACTAAACATATCCTGTACAGAATGTCAAAGACCTTTCTTCACATCACAGATTCTTTGGCTCGTGTGACTTTGTGTGTGAGCCATGTTCAAGCGTACTGTATAACCCGGCAACAAAAAACAAACAAACAAAAAAACTTCCCTCTAGCTTATGACTCAAATTAATGTGTCTGTTGGCGTGTATCTACGCATGCTTAGTTTTCCAAGTATGAAATTATAAAACTTATGATCAGCATCAAAGACGCAATTTCATTTTTCTTATCTGTGTGTAACAGATTGGTACCAGTGTAAACAACAATCCCAATCCCAGAAATCTAACACATACACAACACTAGGGCTGCTACAGTTTGGTGCATTTTCCCTATTCCCTTTTTCCCCATTTTCTATATAGCATGATGCTTGAAATCCAGCTTGCATAGCAAAATATATCTCAGATGATGTACATGCATAGAGTATCCCTGTGTCCAAAATTGCATACTGAATTACATGAAGTACCTACCTCTTCACTACTTAAACAGTATGTTCTATATTGTATGCATTGATGCTGTTTGCATACATTGCAGACAAACTACATCCATCATGTTATCATTGCTATGTGACCCGTTTGTTCGTTTACCACGATGTACTAACAACAACCGTTAAAATAATTAAGAATAACAAGAGCAATTATAGCATGAGCAATACATTGCTTAATACCTAAATCACTTACACTTTGCTCTGACATTATCCCAAAAAATAATAAAGCGACATATGCAGTGAGAAACAGGCCAAGACCAGTGAGAAAGATGTTACACATCATTCTTCAGAACATATTTTGTAATATACCTGAGTGATAAACTCAGGTATAGGTGTGATGAAGAGGAACCCAAATGCAGTCAATTACGAAACTAAATTATTCATGTAAACTCAATTATTAACAAATATCAGCCATGATAGAACGTTTTGATTATGACACTGAATGCAAACCAGACCAGACATGAATATGAACAATACCCCAAACTTACCAAAAGTTGAGGTACAAGTTATATTTCATGCTCAACAACAACAATTCGAACACTAACAGTTAAACAAACGTTTTTATTTAAATTAAAAGACATGGCAAAATATGACTTACAATGAAAGACATTGCCAAACTGTTAGATCTGATACTTTGCTAACAACTTTGGGTAAAACAATCATATTTGTTGAACTTTCGTTTTTCTTTTTTCTTTATTTCACTCTGAAAATAGAAGGAGGGGTGCAGTCAGCCGTGATTGGAAAGTGAAGCAGAAGTAAATGAGCCTTAAAATGCTGTTTCAATCAGTTCCTGCCCCAGGGCCCTGATTGAGCCAGCTCCCAGGGTCTGAGAAAGGGCCTATAGAAATACTTTACAACCCTTAAGCACATAGATTCATTGCATAAAAGATGAGTTTTTGGGTAACATTAAGTTCTGGTGAGTCAAATAATATAGTAGTCATTGTAACAGCCATTTCAACAGCGAAGTCATTGCTTTTATCACAATATCACAATAAAGATAAGACTGTATGTAAGACTGTTCGGTGGTAGAGACGGGATAAGTTGTGTTTGAGGTGTTATGGAGGACTGTTAATTGACGATTCAGCTCTTTTCATCATGTGCTGATATCTTATTGATTTGGAGGCACTTGCTCAAAAACAAAATCGTCCATCTCTGTGTGTGTGTGTGTGTGTGTGTGTGTGTGTGTGTGTGTGTGTGTGTGTGTACACGTGCATGTTCCATCCTTGTGCTCTCCACGGTGAAAGCAACAAGGCACACTGATGATGACCAATTTTCTTGGGACTCTGCAGGGACGATAACATCAGAGCTCTTTCAAATGTAAATGCATCTGACAACATGCACGCACAAACACACACACACACACACACAAACAGGCAGGCAGGCAGGCACAAAGGGAATCATACAAACACATCAGCAGCAGCAGGTGAGTAGGGACAGTAAGTGGTGGCTTAAGCAGATGCTGGTAGTCAGATTACTGCTGTTCAATTGTGAGCTTGAACAAAGAAAGCACCAATCGGTTGTCCCATATGCAGCATAACTACAAGCAGGAATAATCACATACAGAGAGAAAATCTGATGGAAGATGAATGTGGCGCTCAACCAAAGGAGCGGCCCATGCGAGGCAACAATTTCAAAATTTGTGTCATACACAAATATGAAAACGGAACAAGTTTTGGCATCACTGAAAGGGTTTTTAATGGCTAATGGTGGGGAAAACTTATTGCTCATTGGATGCTCTTTCATAGTCCAAGAGACATCATGGAGTTTCAGTTTTGTTTCAATTAAGACTAAGCAGCAGTTCCCTCAGATCACTTGGCAGAGAATGGAATAAGCCTGCATCACGGAATAAACAAACTAATAACACTCATTGAAATTTCATTTAAAGTGTTTGCAAATGAATAATTATAAGTATTTAAATAATACTTAATACTTTTAATAATACTAGTAATAAATAATATATGTATTTCTTAGGGGAAATGCAAAGAGACAGCTGTTAACATACAGTAAGAGGACAAAGTTAAAGTAAAGCTGCATCCATAATTTTATTTATTTAAGAGAAGCAATAATATAATAACATTTATTATTGTTGTTATTATTTGCCTCTCTATCGCCATCTCTGTGTGAATCATTTAATAGCAAGTTACTTGCAGAATAATTTCATGGATGACAAGTTTAAATTCTAAGCAACTACAGTAAAAAAAAGCTACAAACGCTCTACCATTCTAGCACCCACACATGCCATATAGTAGCCAAGTCGTCTTATTAATGTTTATGGACCTGACACTTTCCCCAAAATCAACAACTCAAGTTATTATAATAAACACAGCCTTGTGAATCAGGATGCAAAAAGGAGACCACTTTGAATGCTGATATGTCATGTAATTGCTCATTAACTGATTTGTTCATTTTTAACCCAGAAAAGTTACAAATTGCATCTTTAATATTTAAATATTTATGAATTTCACAACCAGCATCTTTGCTAAACTTCACATGGTCCATGACAAAATTTGGGGCCCCTGTCACTGGGTACAAAGAGTAGATCATTGAGGTCCCTATTGGTCCTTTATCACCGCAGATTGGTGCTTTATCACAGAGCCTATACGAGCACATTCCCAGTTTTCTCACTATGACGGCAGTGCTTTAACTGTGGAAATTAATATGAAATGTCCAAGCTTATGTTGAAATATATATGTATTTTAATTGTAGACTTTGGCACAGTTTGAGATGTTGTTGATATATATTCTAGAAAAGCACATGCGAGATTGCTTGGTTCTCTTTCTATAAAATCTTACAGAATTAATGAAGGCACTTAAAATGTAATACATTTGTTTTGTTTCTCAACATCTAAGTATGCTATTACTGTTTTATTTTTTGTAACACCTAAGACCTTAAAAGATGACAAACGAGAAATGAAATGTTATCCAGACTGTCTATTTCAGCAGGTGAGAACAGAAGCACCTGTGCCTGTCTGCACCTGCGCACTAATTAAGACAGTCAAGCTGTCACTCACCTCACCTGTCAATCACTGAGCTATGAGACAGTCTCAATGGGAGTAACCCTTTTACATAATAAGATAAATTCACACCTCATTTTAACTTAATAGATTATGTAATGCCCTTAATAGGGTTACGCAGTGGGGCTTGATAGAAGCTTTGTTATAAATAAAAGAAAAAAAACGCAAACCTTAAATGAACACATTCTCTGTCTGAAGTACAAGAATGCTTTGTTCAAAGATTGTCTTTGTCTGGTGCAATTCAAATCATAATCTTTTAGGAAGTAAAGACAAAACTGGGTTGTGATCAGTGGTTTTAGTTTAATGTAAAGTGGTCAGTGGCTTGATAATAATTATGGCAGGCTCTCCGAGCATTCATAACTTATCAGATAAGGCTGTGCTCATGCGGGATTTTCTTGATGCCTAGACTTCAAATTTAAAGGGCATGTCTGTTTGTACTAATCCTTGATGCCATAATTGTATCGATTCTCTATGAATGTGACGCATCGCTGATTAAACACGCAGACAGTAGCATGTGCTGTGTTTACGTTAGGAACATATGATCATCTTGTTCACCTAAAAACCAGCAGCAATCTTCAATCAAAGCCATCAGAATAGTGCTTCAGAACATTAGTAACACTTTTATCCTGCAGTCCAAGGTGACTATGTATTAAGATTCAACTAACAAGCTATTCGCCATTGTGCATTCACAGCACAAATATCCCATGTCAAATATGTCTGCAGGGCAGACGAGATAAACATCAAATTGCTTAGTGTGTGAGGAAACATTAATGACTCATATTTTGTATTAGGTGGAGGGTTATGCTGCATGCTCTGAGCTTAAGTTCTTATCCACTGAGAGGGATGCATGTAACCTTTATTGGACCCCACTCGTTTATCAGTCCTCGTTTTTAGCGCCCTGTGTAGGACACATGACAATTGGCGCTCATCTATATTTTTTTAAATAATCCAATTAAAAGATGGGAGGGAGAAGTGGGGCGGAGTCTGAAAACCCCCTCATTAAAACCTGCAAGTAGACAATAGGAATTATAACAGTTTATTAATAACACTATTAATAACTATTTTAGTTTTTAATGTGCAAGCATATAGTATGTGTTCCAGACTGTGACATAATACTTCCAAATATGTGAATCATTTGAAAAACCTTTTAGGACATCTCCTGGATATGTGTATTTTATGTATTTATGTATCATATTTAGTTGTAAAATCATGTCATATTTTTACGTATTTCGTATTTTAAATCGTGCATTGTTACACTGCTAGAGAAATCAAACGTCCTTGAATGTATTCAAAAACACAATGAGTGTGTAATTGTGCAGGCAGATGCAATTTAGGTGTGTGGAAGAGCGATTTGATAAAGGAATACTGTGAGCCTGTGTTTGTGATGAATGACTAGGTGACAGTGAGCAGATGTGAGAGGCTGATGAATTGCAGGGACATCGGAAGTGAGAGACAAACAGCACGAAACATCCGACTGCTTCTCTATGCAAACAAACACACAGCTAAACTCCTACGCCCACATGCTCTGCAACAAACTCACTCAGCGTTTAAATATTGAAACGTTATTGCCTTAAGCAACAGTCTTGCCTGTTAAAGAAATAAAAAATAATTAAAAAAAAAACAGAACTGTCTCTTGCCATCTGTGTTCAGTGACCCTGTCAGATGACCATCTATTTTTGATCAATCTGTTCCTGATCCAAATGAAAGCTTAAAAGACTCACCAAAAGTACTCAAATTAAATGTAAATGCTTGTGTTTAACACAGACACATAGCAGACATCACAATCAAAAAAGATTAAGACTAAAAATAATATGGCTCACCAATATGTATTCTAAAACCCCTACATTTTAAAATAAATCACATTTATTCCCCGATGAACTTAATAGGTCTTTATATGGGGGGTCTGTTTTCTGTTTCTGTTCCAGCTGATCTATAAATTGTGATAGTGCTTTTAAAGGTTACATACGGGCCTATAGTTTTGGTTTTCTGTGGAACGAAAGATTAAATTAGCATAAACTGCGTAAGTAAACATATCCAATGGGCACTTTTGATGTATGGGACCAGTTATGGAGACTGACGGTTAAGCAAAGCACAGGCTACAGCAAGCTGAAATATTTAAGATTACTGTGTTGCCTTTGTTTACTTGCCAAGGGTTTACAAACCATATTACGCATCTCTAAAGGGACAGAAATTGCAGCACAGCAGATTTTCTCTGAACATGATTCACAATCAAAAGAGCAAAAATGTGTACTGTGAGTTTACAAGACATTAAAGCAAAACTTCACGCAGAGGTCACTGTGAGTACTGCTTTTGAATCCTTTGGCAATTACACAACTGTGTGATCTATGATTTTTGAGAGCCAATTAATCAAAAATAAAAACTAGAAATGCAAAAACTATTCCGACAGCCGTAAACAGCAGTATGGGAAACATAAATGAGGGGTGTGAAAGGGGCATTTCACTTCAAATAAACATAGCTGTTATTCTATTTTCAAAGGCCAAAAAGGATAGACCAAAAAATAAAATGTAATAACGGGACAAAGACAAAGTCTAAATCAGAGGTCTTCAATGAGATCCACAGACCTCCAGAGTTTAGCTCCAATCCTAATAAAGCACAACCGAACCAGCAAGTCAAGCTTTTATAGGTAAGTGTGTTGGAGTAGGTTGGAGACTCTGCAGGTCTGATGCCTCCAGGAAGATGGAATGGAGACCCCTGGTCTAAATAAAAGTGTAAATTATTGTAAATCCAGAGCCGGATTATGATCTGGATTAGTGGGGCCAGTGCCCAAACTGCCAGGGGCTTCTAAAGCCTCAGGCCATGTGGCCCAAGTCTAGCAAAGGATGTTTAACACCAAGGGCTCTTGGGGAATTCAGCACAAGCAGACCACTTAGCACATGTTGCAAGCCTATACACATACACTACAGTTATCAAGCTTTTACAAAAGCCAGTAGTAATTTAGTGGGGATTTCTAAACGTCCTGTAAATAAGCAAAACAGACAATCCTAACCAGCTGGCTAACCACCTTAAGCTAAAGTTTCTTAGTTTTTGCTTTTCATGTGAACATTTAATGTCTCCCTCAAATTTTTATTGAATAGTCTGAATCTTGAAAGTGACTTTCTGCACATGTTGAAAGAGTTTTTTCTTTTCAGAAAGTGAACTCGGAGAAGATTTTTGTGAGGCATAACTCAATTGTGTGTTCTCCTGCACAAAGTGCTATTGATACTTCAATGTTTGTCAGATCTGTCAAATCACATTATAAATCGAGTTATCCAGCAGAGAGTGCTGATACGTGTAGGTGCGCTGTGAAGTTTTTTTGTCTGTTGAAACTATTGTTTACTTTTATGGTGTTATTTTGCTATTATAGTACTACTGTAGAAACAGCAATAAGCCCTTAATGTAAATCTAGTATTTTAATTCAAATGATTCGTATTATATTATTCAGTTATTCTATTATTACAGTATATTATTTAAGATATTCAGTTCATATTCTTTTACCTCTATAAACTTTTTAAAGTTTTAAAAACAAATGATAAATTATGAAGAATTTTAACAAAAAAATTGTAATTAATGTAATATATGTCAAAATAAATGTAAAAAAGGAGCAATTTGTGACCAAATGATCAGTGAAGTCATCAAGATGCATGACTAGCACGTCCCCCTAGCAGTGCTATAGGGTGACAACAGGGAATCTCAACACAGCTGTGAGTTGTGCAATTTCAAGAGAAATTTATTTTTTGTTTTTGCCAAGTAAGCCACTGTGGCTGCTGATGCCAAATGAGCCAAAACTGGCAAAACCCCACTTTTTAAAAACAAGAAATTTTAATAAAAATATGTTATTTTTCCTCTTATTGTTTGTTTTTGTGCTGGTAATATTCAGTGATATATCTTGGGTCGTGGCTACAATTCACAAAGCCCAGAATAAAACAAAATACAGGTGAGCTCCCACTTCCCTAGGTCCAGTGAGTGAGCTTATATGAAAGAGGACATCAGTGAGTACCTACGAAATGTTTCCCTGGTGCCCCACCCCTGAAGATGGCCCTGAATACATGGATCTGAAGGAATTCTTTGCAAGGAACAGCAATGGCATATTCTAGAGGTTGATACAGGTATTTTCCTGTCTGTCTTCTATTTTAAAAAATGATGTTTTCCTAGTGCATTTATTACTGACATAAATTGCTGTCAGTATCAATATTTTGAAACCAAAGACCTGTAAGGTGTGCATCAATCTTCACACATATGTGATGTCTGTATTTTATCATCATATTGACGGTCGAGCCTGAGCAGCTGCTAGCCTGGAGTGCTAACGCCCACAAGCCATTTACTACTTTTAAAGTAATAATGAGGGAGAGACAGGTGTAAAAAAGCAGACTCCCCTGAAAGTTGGACAAATAGCTGAACTGACAGAAGAAAACTTCTATCTGCTATCTTCTGCTATCTTATATCTGAACTAATCTATCTTCTATCTACACATCTACAAGCCATCAATGTTTTGTATGCATGACATCTACATTCACAGTGATACAGGCAATTAAAGGCACAGAAGGTGATTTAAGCCATTTTTCTAACCTTAGCTAAATCCCAGCTAACAGGGAACAGTCTCAGAATGTTGGCTACGTTCTCTAAGCTTTCTCAAAGTTCTCTCAAAGTTCTCTCAAAGTTATCAAACATGTTCCTGCATTAACTAATTTTTAACTGTTATATATCATATCAAAACCATTATTCTTATGTTAACATTCTAAGTGGAATGTTTAAAAATGAGTTTAAAAAAACGAATAGCATTCTTTTAACTAAAAAACTGGATGTTTTAAACATTCCCAGAACTTTCGAAAAACATTTTTGTTATTTAATGGAAACTTTAAGGAAACATTCTTACAATCTAAAAAATTGTTAAAATTGTTAGCTAGGATGCCATTCTATTCTTTCAACCATATGCTCTAGCTCCAAAATTCTCCCTCCAAAGGCGCCAGCCAACTTCATGTCTGCAATCCAGAACAAGTACAAGGCAGAAAGCGTTCTCTGATTGGCTTGTTTGCCTGCTCCCCTGACTCCCCTGAGTTTACAGCGCCTAGGGCGGTCACAGAGACAGGTGTGATTTCTCAGGATACCTCTTTCTGTCATATCTGTCAGGTAGCAGAGATAAATTATGCATGGTATTCCAAAAAGAAACCATGATTGTGTTTCATAAGCATAACAAATTAATTTCAGTTTAAAATTAAGTGCTTGTATTTGTACAATAAACTTTGACCATGAATCAAAAGATATCACAGATATCAAGCAAAAAAATACTTAATAAAAACAAATAATTATGCTTAAATATCTGTTCTTTACTAGTTAATAGCAAGCACATATTCTCTTCCGTGTTTATTACGTCCAATCCTCTTAGTCTGATTAGCTGTGGAAGAGCATGGCACCATTGCATCTGTTTCAGGAAAATAACCCTGCCAGGTTCATTTGGAACAGATGTGTCAGGTAAACCCATTTTAGTTAGCTGCTATGGTGATGAGCTATATGGAATTCAGCTTTTGACTGCCACCGTCTCATTTATAAATGCGCAAACCTGTGCTTCAGACCCGATCAGAGTGCTTACACAATCACCATGGTGACTAAACTCGTTTGGAGGACTTCCAGTGGCACTTCTCCTGTCTGCTTTGCTCTTCCTGGGACTCCATTTGGGGATGCTTACTGGCATGTTTGTGCCTGTTTGTCGTTCCATTAATTTACCTTCATCTACCTGCCTAATGAGTGGAACGCGAAGCCGGAAACACAGAACAAATGGAGCTACTTTATAATTAAGCTTTGCATTAGGCCGGCAAACGTCAGCCTGCTAATGTCGGCTCTGCCTTATATGTGCACTAGTACTCTGCTCTGGTTGCTAACGTGCATCTGCTGCGTCTTCGTGCATGCCACTGTTCCTTCCACACGTGTCATGAAAATATATCAGCATTTTCATTTAAAATTGTCCATGTATAAAGCTTATTTATATCACATATCTCAGGCAATTGAATGAGCTCCGATTTTTTAAGCTTCATACCTCCTACACTGGCTCGCTAGTACGCTCTCCTACACATTTAATAACACATTGTGTGCAAAAGCTCCCCTTCCCTTTTTTCTCTTTCTCGCCCTTTTTGAATGTGTGGACGGCTATCTCACGGGAAATGGTGCATTGTGGAATAAAAGTCTGTCATCCTGCAGCGTTCCCGTTCTCTGGGCATTTCACATTGTAAACATGGAGCCGGAGAGAGAGAGAGAGAGAGAGAGAGCTTTGACTGTTTTAAAGTGTCTGTCTATGAGATTTTCTCCATTTGCGGCAAGCCGCAATCTGAAGTGCTAATTCCCAGGAGAGCGCTCTCTGTTTGGACCTGGAAAGCTGTTTAGATTGCGTGGGGACAACAACCGTTCTCTTTCATTAACCGCACATTAAAAGGGGAAGAGGTTGATTCTATTTAAAAAAATATTTTCTGAAAGCGAATAAGGGAATGCGGTAAAAAGATTTTAAGCCACAGCCTTGAACTTCAGATTGTGTAGAATGTCCTTTGTTTTTTAGACAGCATGTCTGAGGTCTTTCTAGCCTGTGCTGACATGATTCCCGTTGAAAAGAAAAAGTGAATTAAACAAATATAGTTTCAGTCAGATGTGAAGGCCCCTATGGCCTTTTCATCTGGCCTGCTAAAAAAGGTCATAATGACTGAAACCAGAAAGCAATACAGCAAAAATTAAAGTTAAGAAAAACAAGTGTGTGCGTTTGTGTTGGGTTGCTTTTCCTTTATCAATAGCCCAAAAAAAACAATCAGCGCCACAAACTGTGATTTTGTTGTACAAGCATTAATGGTCTCAAGTCAAAGAGGCAATCACAGCTGTACATGTCGAAAAATACTCAAATGCATGCCACTGAAAATTGGTTTAATAAAAAAACAAGTTTCTACTATATCCGTAGCATATGGTAAAATCACTCAAGGAGTATTGTAAAATCTGTGCACCAGGAAGGTTGTTGTGTTTTTTGTCCTTTTCTGTCAAAACACTTCAAGCTATCTTCATGCCTGCCTGTTTCCATCACCTTAACTGTTTGTGATGTGGAATTTTTCTTACAATGCTTTTACTTATGATAATGATATACTGAAATACCATGCTAGCAGAAAGCCTTTACGTTTGAAATTCATCATACAGTCTGCATATTTAAACCTTGCCAGGTGTTGACTTGTGCGAAGCTGTTATGCTAATGAGTATGTGTTCTGGCTGGCTTGTTTTTAAGGGGTGGCTGTAATTTAAAGCAGCAAAGTAAGGAGCACGCTAACTTACGTTAGCCAGCCCCGCACGTCACACTCTTCAACGATTTCCCGTCTGCCTTTTCATCCACTGCTAATATAGTGACAGTATCACTTAGGCAAATCACTCGTCGGCCTTCTGTAGCTGCTCAAAAGCATGATGGTTAGCGGAAAGTTCTAGAACTCCATCATAGAGAGGTGGAATAATGGCAGATCAGTCGTTTTGTCACAACAACACCTGCTCAGCCACGCTGTGTGTGACCTGTTCTGCATTATGCTAAAGTCGATGTTTGTAACTCTATTTAGCATTAGCTTGCCATAATTACTGTTGTTGTGTCAATAAACTTTTCAGTCTTTTTGCTCTTGTGAAAATATATCATAGCGGTTACTGGACAGCAACCATTCCAATTATATAGACATATTTTTCCTTTCTAAAAGATGAAGTAGCCCATACAAACAATCGATTTGTGTACTATTTTTTTGCAAGTTGGTTATGTCTTTGAAGCCATATGCCATAAGCCAAATTCAATGATAATTTATTATGATAATAATAATTCTATAATACATAATATTAATTTCTAATACATTTACATTTATTAATTTAGCAGACACTTCTCCAAATTGCGAGCATTTGACATTTTTCCATAAGAATCAACAAGCCTAGTCTATAAAACTATATTTAGTAGGAATATTTCTAATGCTACAGAAATATTATGATGAACACTAGTAGAGTTTTTTTTAAAACGTTAAACAAGGTTAAACACAACATTAAACAAGGTTGAACATGTTAAACAGGGTAAACAACTAGAATAAATTATAATGCATACTGACCATATTACTACAAAATAGCAGTCATCTTGTACTGATTATTCTATCACTGTGGCTGCAGCATTTACCAGTGCCACTGTAGCAATGCAGTCGGCCATTATTAATTTATTCCACAAGTGAATGAAAATCAATGTCGAATGAATCAGCCTCTATTAGGCTACTGTTCTCGTGCGAGTGTAGATGATTTTAAACCTATTTTGATTGATAAACAGCCAACCGAATTGCAATTCAGTGCATTCCGTCCAGCTTTTTCAACATTCTCGAACAGTTACTCTGAAACTTCATGTCAGCATGACTACAAGAATGATGGAAACTGACAAAAACACTGTGAAGTTCCCACTGAGATGGTGCTGAGTGACCAGAGAGAGTGAGACGCAGAAGCTGTCGACCTTCTGTTCTGGAATAACATCACTGGAGCATGATTTCAAAATGATGCTTTGCAAATTGTACTCTAATAAAAAGTAGTTCTCAAGAGAGACAGTGCAAATTCAGGGTTATATATCCTGCTGTTGTGATATAAAGTATGTGATCTTATATGAGCCCCTGAATGTATTACATGCTTTAAGAGTGTATGTGTGTGTTTGTTAATGGAGGTAAATAGACAAGATAAGCTGTTCTCCTTTGATATGTGTGAAGATAATGGTTCTGTTTTAACATGCACCCTTCCTGCCTTGTCCTCCCCTCCTCATTGTCTCTCTTAATTAGCTGTCTCGTTACTGGCGTGTTATTTACCACCATGCATTTTTAGTCTATTTACACATTTAATGAAAGACACTGTTAGAGCTTCATGGGTTTATACTATCTTTGCCTCTCTCTATTTCTCCATTGCACCTTTGCGTTCCTCATGGTGTCTATCTCGAGTGCAGTGTTTTCCTGAACCTCAGTGCCAGTGTGGTATGCTAATGTGTATTGATGTGTATGAAATAAGCTGGAATGTGCAGAGGCAGCACTACAGAAATGAGTCTACCTCTACCTGGTCCCGCTAGCAACAGAGCACCAGGTCTGAGAATAGAGAAGTGCTCTAACGTCCGTCCATATGCTTTAAGCTCTCTGTATCAAGATTTGGATGAAGCTATTAAGAGGAACACTGAATCTAAATAGCTGATTTAGAGCCCCTTGTTCCTTAACATACTGCATTATTACCTTCAGTTAAAGTTGATCTTCAGTGGACCAACTGACTTTGGGGGAAGTCACTTCAAATAAATTGCATTGTTTATTTGCACACACGGTGAGCGTGTTTTAGCACCCAATTCACTGAAGAAAAGCAAACAAGGTAATGGTACAAACACGCCCCCAAAAAACCTGTCCTGAACGCAATTTACACTGTGGAATTCTCCATCTTGCTAGATTACCTTAATCTGGCATACTTGACTGATACAGCGTCACTCTACCGTAGTCCAGACACCTGAATCAGTTCTTTAAAATCCCAAAAGCGAGCTTGTTTAAACAGTGTGTCTGAATGTGTTTTGTTAAAATGTTCTTCCTCATCATCCTAATCACAATTTGATGAGTTACTGCTGAAAATATGCCAAACATTTCTTTTAAATTAAACAGCATTGGGCAACAGCTTTCTGCATCAACCTCTTTGACAGTGCAATATAAAGCCTAATATAAAGGTGTGATTTGCACTTAAAGACAATTAATTAAAATACACATATGTGCAAATGTCTCGACGGTTTAATAAAAAAACAGTTTTCTTAGTTTGCTTTAAGAAAGTGTTTGAGATCAAGCAACATTTCAAGGAGAATATGTCCTCTACTTTCTTATCTACAAAAAATAGGAATAAAGTTTTCTAAGATGTCAAAAACTTGCATCCACATCAGAGAAGGAAGATAAATCCAGCAAATACAGACCATGTGGAAATCATGCTCTCAGAAATGGCAGATCTAGAGGGTAATCCCATAAAATGAGTAAGACAGCCAAAGCATCACAAGTCCGGTCTATGATACCTGAGTCCCTTTGGATTTATTGGGATTATCAAAGAAAAACGTCTCATCTGGGCATCACAGCACACATTATTATCTCTGTTAAAAAAACTAAGAGAAACAAATTGCATTTGACAGCCATAATTACTTACAGAAGCATGTATGCTTTGCAAAACGCCATCAGAGCTGAGGAAAGCAGATGGCTTTTCTTAAAGTAAAATCAGCCAAATATGCAAATGCGATGGTTATTAGCTCGCTTTGCTGGTAAAATACAATGAGACTGCTCTTAGAGATTCTTGGACTGCTATGGCTTAGTTGGTTGTTGAGGAGATGTAATTTGTTAATTTTGTTTTGTCGGT
>JAZGTI010009180.1:0-19181 GCA_036877585.1 Botia kubotai | reverse complement strand
CTCTGTGAGATTTACCTGAAGTCGCCGATTAGACGGGCAGTTTTCTAAAGAGCATGAAATTTAAAGCTTTTGTGAAAATCACATCACACTATTCTTTCCTGGTGCCTGTTTGCTGTTTGCAGGACATGATACGGTCAAAATACAAACCACAGCAGCTCTGTCGCCTGTTCTGCCGTTGCCTCAAAGACAAGCATTTACAGAGAGAACCCACAGCACTGCAGCACTGCTGTGACAGTCAGCGAGCAGCAGCGTGTTTCAACATTAGCTGCAGTCGTGTACAGCCACATGCACTGAAATAAAACAACATGCAGGTCTTCAGCCACACACAGTAAATAATCAGATAGATCTAAATAAAAATAAACAGGCTAAAACATTCTGGCCTCTAAACCGACTGTCTGCTCTTCCAGTCACTGCCAGGTGGTTGAATATAATGAGCCATTTGACAGGCAGGAAAATCTGCCCCCAGTGGCGTGTGTGCTGATGGCTGAACTCTTTAATTGTCACGCAGCTGTCATTTCTCAGCTCCATTCTGCTTCTCCGGCAGAGCAGAACTGCGGGAAAAGTCTGACTGCTACTGTGTGTGTTGCCAAAGGGATTTTGCATCCCAGTATCTTCATACCAGTAACGCTGAGAATGAATCCCTCTCCAGGGAAGAGTCACTAAGTGTCTCTTATTTGGAATCACTCTATTGGGTTAATCCACAAATCATCACAAAAGATTATTTTTTAGGAAACATTCAGTAAAGTTTTGTTTCTGAATGATTAGTTTTGGGAGCAGTCACATGCATTGGTTCCCAAGGTAATATTCAGCTAACATGAAACATCCTCTCATTAGCTAACGTTATCAAAGAGTTATCGAAACATTTTGCAGTAACGATAACAAGTAGAATATTTTTAACATGATAACATACATATCAAAAATGCAATTCGTAATTTGTTAATGAAGCATGTTTAAAACAATACAAAATTAAAACTTTTTACAGTTCTGGAACTGATAGGGAAACATTCTTACAACCTAAAACTGTTAGCTGGGTTTTTAGACGCTGTATTTATGTTATCGCTTGGTTACAAGAACAATTCTTCAAAGTTTTTTAAATCTGTAATGTTTTTAAAATGTTAGACACATTGAGGCACAACTTAAAAATAATGTTTTGAATACATGATATATAAAAAAGTTCTACTAACATTACTGCAAGGATGTTTTAAGATCATTTTGAGAGCTTTCAAAGAACATTAGTCAACGCTCTGAGAACGTTCCCTGTTACCAAGGGTAGTGAGGGAGTTTGTACTGAGCGTGTCATTTAGATGTGAAGGTTAAGATATGTTTGAAATGTTTTTGAAGTGCAGACGTCTCTCCTGAAGCTGTGATATTGATTCCGTCAGTGTTTGGAGGGCAGCTGAATGTGTGTGGGCTGTTTGTTCTGCAGAGACAGCCGTGTGTGTCACAGTCAACAGCTCAGAACAGCAGCACAAGTGCTCAGTGGATCTTATCTATGATGTCATACTCAAGTTAGAGGAGAATGAGTCACGACGAGACGGTCTGAGCCGACGGTTCCCACAGCACACATATAGTGTTCAGATCCTGGATCAACATCCATTTCTGTTAACCAATCAGATTGAAGGGTTAAGGGACTGAAAAAGCACTACTGTGATTAAAGTAACACATGATCCTCAATCAACATCATTGTTGGCCCAGCTACAATTTTTATATCAACCAATCAGATTGCAGGATTAGGTTACGTTTGAATGTGAGGTTTAGCTTAAGAACTGGGCTAGAGCTTGTATGCCATTCTTATGGACATATTACTTCCCTCTAATTTTGGAGTCAGATATAGTTAGCGATTGGGTTAACAGTTTGTGGTTTGTAGCTTTATTTCTCTGACAGGAATGTGGTTCAAGGACAAACAAAAGATGTTGATTCAGGACAAAGATGCAGAGTCAACTGAAATGTTTAGTCAGGAACTGTTCTAGCATCTTGGGTTTTCGCTGCAGGTAACTTTAAAGTTTATGTAAATCGCTGTACAGTACACTATAGTACAGTAAGGTACAGTAAGATGCTTCAGGCTTCAGTTTGCTGAGTAAATCAGTAAATATATGCATAAGTTCACTGCAGGCCATTTTCTGCCAGCGCAACTTCATTATGAAAAATGGAAATTTTAAAGATTTGCTTTTCAGATTGTTCCCGTTCCTTCAAAATGTCTAATAAAAGAAACATAATGTAATTGTTCTGTTCCTCTTCACATCAAAAGTCAAGCACATCACCGATTCTGAATACATAATATTATGATCATGTTTTACAATAGGAGTTTTTGAAAAAGCAGATGGATATTAATGCCTCACAGATCTCAAAAATCAGTCATTATACAGCAGGTTTTATTTTCCATTCTTATTGCATCTACAACTCCTTCATTAGCTTTTTCCTTTATTGTGATGTGTTCTTTTATGTGCATGCGTACTCAGCACAAACACTTTAACTTTTTACATGCAAAGATAAAATCAACAACTACAGGATGCAGTTAGGACTGTAGTTCAAAGGTCGTGCTGATGTACAACAGCCTACGTCTCAAGCCCTGCTCTTATAGACTACATTTTGTCCTTATAGGGTTTTTTGGTCTCATTAAATAAGTCAAATGGTTTTAAACATCACAGTTAATCGTTATGTTTACGTGTTCTGACAGAAACTGCTGCAGTTCAGGTCTTAACCCTCATCATATACTCGCATGCTGAAGCAGCTTTTAATGCGAGCCTTCTGCATTGACTTTGACCTTTCTCAGCCGCGACCTTTCTCAAAGGTGAAGAATAATTCCTATAAGCCACTATCTAGCGCTTTTAAATGCTGCTTTAAGCCCGTGAGAAAATGGAGGATTGGATCTATTGATTTGTCTTTTCAGTCGATGCAATTTCTGTATCTTTCTTATGAATTCTCACACCGTGTCGGTACATGTGTTAAATCACTGTGAAGAATCTGCACCTGGCTGTGCTGCTTCGTTTGAAGAATTGTATACTGCATGTTAACCATCACAGACAAGACACACAAATTTCACATGTGCAAAAACGTGTTGACGTGTGAAAATCATGTCCCCCATGGGAATTAACATGGGACTCAAACAATGTCCCAAAACCACACATTTGACATTTGATCATGTGTGTTTCTGCACATGTGAAATTCACGTGGATATGTAATCGTGAGAACTGTGTGGTTTTGGAACATTTTTATGTAAATGTCATGTTAATAACCACGCATGCTCATGTGTTTTTGCACATGTAAAATTCATGTCTTTTCTGTAGGGGAATTTTAATTCATTTTCATTTGTCGTGGCTTTAACAACGCCATACGGTTGATGCTGCGAGCTTTATGTGTTTTCTAAATATGAACACGTTTCCCAGAATGCTTTTCATCGACAGCAGCCTGTTTTAAAATAACATGTAAACATCAATAAGCATCCCTCAAGTACACATTTGGTGAAGTGCTTGTTCGATCAAGCATGAGCTTGTTCAGAAATTGCTCAGTCTGAGTGAGATTATCTTCAAACGGTTGGTCTCACCCCTGTGGAGCGACAGCGTTTCTTAGGTCATCTGCCTGAAGTCTTGATGGAACTCAACTTTTAGCTTCCTCTGAAACTAGGTCACTGTCGCACCTCAGGCTCCGTTCTAACTTAGTTCTCAGTTGCGCCCAAAATCTGCAAGTCGCAATTTCCACGGCTAAGTGGCATCTGACCAGCCTGATGTCTTACACAGCAGTAAAGTTTGTGTGACAGTAAGAACGAGAGCAGAAGAACAGATAGAAGTCATGACACGCATGCTTTAGTTCTCGCCCTGGGGCGCACCGCTCCAGAGATTGCGTTCGAGGAGGGCGTCACGCCTCACTATGTGTCCAGACTTCAGGCAGAGAGAACAGCTGTCGCCAGCAGAGCATTGGCCAAGATGACCACACGCTGTGTCTGACTGGTAGCGGATGAGTGATGCGGGCACACAGCACAGACGGACATTTAGTTTTTCATCCGGTTTAAGACCGCTGAAATATTATCATGCAGCAGCACAGAAAGGTGAAACTGCCCCACAAAAAAATAAAGTGAGGACTGACTGACTCTCTCTCTGTCTCTCCATTGCCCAGCTTACCCCTATTGTTTTGCTTTCATTGTTTTGCTTACACTGCAGGCACTGTTCCCTGTTCACACACATTGTGGCTTGTTTTTAATTTCAGTTGGTAATATGATAATAATAATAATGATTATTATGTTGCAAATTGGCAGCTGACATTTCATGACTAATAGCGTCAGTCAATAAAAAAATGCTGAAAATGAATACAACAGAAGGGAAACAAATCGTGGTTGTTTATGACCTCGATTAAGTTGATGAACTTTTCATATGCCCACAGGACAACTCTGAGGACTGCGGTATGGATACTTTAAATATTTACATTATTACTGTAATCACATACAGTAAATATATCAGCATGCCAGGAAGTTATAACTGTTAGCACAACTGTTAGCATTTCATATCACAATGCTGATGAATGTATTAACAGTCATTCATATTTCTGACAATGTTGTGTTTAGTTGTTGCACTGGCTGTTCTTGTTTTCTTTCTTGACTGATATCTGATTTGCTGAATAAATAATGCTGAGCAAACAGCATTAATAAATGAGCAGCACTGCACCTCAGACTGTTGCCGTCTGGCAGAGGAGAGCGAGAGGTTTGGTCTCCTTCATTAGAAGGTTTTCTTCTGCTAGGATCCAACACACGGTCATCACAGGTCACATGCTCAACTCACACGTGTCTAAAGCTTTAGGATGCATTGAAACTCAATCACTGTCCCACAAAGATTGAAGGAATAGCTCACAAAAAAAGCACATCAGCCATCACTTACTCACTCACTCACTCACTCACTCACTCACTCACTCACTCATTCACTCACTCACTCACTCACTTCAGTCTCATATGATTTTCTTTATGTAAGACAAGATAGTGAACAGGGGAAGTGAAGCTCCTAAAGGACCAAAACAGCATGAAAACACTATAAATTAAATAGTTTTGTGCTATATTTAAACTGCTTTGAAATGATACACAAACCTGAAACTGAATTCAGTATGAGCATATTTAAATTTGGCCAGCTGTGATTGGTTACGAGGCACACAAGAACCAGCGACATTTGCATCACTACAGTCAAACCTGTTGTGACATGTTCACATAAATCTTGCAAGCATTTCTTACACGATGCTTGAAATATTACACGAAGCTTTCAGTTCACATGACGCGGGTTATACGCAGGTTACGCACAGCCTCGAGTCAGCATTTTCATTGTGTGTAAAAGATTCTGATAAATAACTTCTGTGTTTCACTGGAGATATAAAATCATTTAAAAAAATCAAAGACAGAATTCTAATTTCTGGATGATCATTTAAGGTTCCCGTTCGTTTCACATTGTTTACAAAAGCAGAAAGCACACGGCTCTCTGAGGAGCGTTTTGGAGGGACGTGTGTTCTCATTAGGCAGCTGCTGTGATAAAACCTCACAGCCAGAATACAGACTTTATATGACCTGCCATGACAGCAAAAACATGACATGATTGTTGTTGCGCCACAGAAAGTGGGGCAGCTGCAATTATTACATTAATATATACAGTAGATTCCACTTTCATTTGTTAATCACAGAGGTGATTTTTTAACATAACATCATTATCATTTTCGACATACCTCAGCAACTTAATTTAAGTATAAACTCAGCAGACAGAGTACAATGACACAATACTCACATGTATATACAGTCTCAGTGACGGAATTTGTTTTCTAGTAGATGGACGGATGGAGAGATGGAGGGATGGAGAGATGAAGGGATGGAGGGATGGAGAGATGAAGGGATGGAGAGATGAAGGGACGGAGGGATGGACCCTATAAGCTTGTGAAGGACATGATAAAGGTCTCTATTTCCATACAGCTTCATCACATGAAGCTTCATGGGAGACTACGCTCTGATTCTTCACCCATGACTACAATTACAGAACTGTGACTCTTCGAAACACACCGCACATACTGCCTCCCTGCTAATGAGCTGATGATCATCACTGGTCTGCACCCCTCGAATTAAAGAGTGTGGCATCTCTCATACAGCAGCTGCTTGTACTAGGCAGTATTCAGTAGAACTGTTCTCTGTTCTCCGGTCAGTTGTTAATGCCACAGACAGCCTAAAGCGATGTCACTGCTCTGTGGTATTTGACACGGGGGGAGGCAGTGATGTTCAGAAACACTATGACCCTGATGTTAGTGCACTGCACTCAGACGGCCCGGTCACTTCTCAAAATATACACACAGCACATGATGCCACACTTTCAGAATGACTCCGGCACTGATCGCCAAGGTTACCATTCTCACATCACAGCATAACATCCATCACATCTGTAAGTGAGTGCGTGACACACACTTTTAAGGGAATGTCACTCTACAGACGTTCATACATGTTGTGAATGTGATCGCACGCTGGGGTTCAAACCCGTGACCTCGGTTCAGCCACAGAAACATTCTACAGGGTTCAGTTAGTGTAGTAATTCTGTTAGACAACCTCTTTATGAAATAAAAATTCAACTAATAATTGTTTACACTCTCTTCTTATGAAATAGTGTTTATTTTTGGGGAAAAGAAACATTAGTTTTTGTTTTCAGAATGTCTGAACAGCTATTTTCTGTACATAAATGACAAAGATAAATAAAAGCTAAATATAAAAAAACAAGAAGTCTTCTTAAATCATGAGATAGTTTTGTGTAAGAAATAGAGTGAATGTTTATACTGACAGTGTTTCCCTCTGTGTCATAGTACCTACATCTCAACTGTACTCATCCACCAATTGTGAATCATTTTAAATGAGAATCTGTGTGTGTTAGAGAGAATGAGAGAGCCAGAGAGAGAGACTCAATGTATTTTACAGATATTTTGGTGATACAATTTGCTTTATGAAGGTCACTCTAAAAACAAACCAATAGCCATTATTATGCATGTCATTATAAATAACCGTGAAATAATGTATCGCGCGCACCAGACATTAACATGAGAGATCGAGTGAGAAGGTTTAGAGTGTTTGTTTACACCGGCGACAGGTTTTAAAATACTGAATACGCTGAAAGAGATACAAGCCCGGTAATGAATTAAAGCTGATGAGTAATACAGCCTCTCAGTGCTGGTTATCAATCACTTTACACATGCACACACGACAGAATATCCCACGTGCATTCTCTCAAAACATGTACGAGACACTGGTCATGTTTTCATGTTTGTTAGGGATGTCTCTAATGATATACATCAGTATGCAATACATTATTACATATTAATTTATAGTCAACACAAAAACAACAACTGCTGCTCCGTTTTCAAGCTTTGTTTTAAAATACACGATGGCACACAATACACTTGCCAGTGGTACTGTACTAACACACACATGTGACTGCCTACATGTTATTTAGGAATGAAAAGAGAATATAAAACATGTATTATGAGCTCAGTGGTTACAGCATGGCGTTCACATTTTCTGGATATCAACAGGGAAGTGACATCAAAGACACAGTGGGGCAGATCGTCTGGGCATTCCAGTGGTGTCCACTAGAGGGCAGTTCAGATGGCAAATTTAGATTTTAAGACACACAAAATTCGACATGCAGTTGACGGTTATGTTGAGTTTGTTGCTGCCATTGTGAACAATAAGTTGATGTTGTGAGCTACTTCAAAATGCAAAGCATGAAAGTTTTAGACGTGCAAGTAAATGTGTTCTGGTGTGTTCTGCTGTTTATCTGATGCAATTTCATTGTTTTACACTTGGCCATCTTGAGATGCATGAGGCAGCAAAAGGCAAGACGTTTATTGATTGTATTTCTCAGTACAGAGCACAGAAGCACAGCACTCAGAGCTCTGTAATACAGAGGATGGACTGTCTCAACAGACCCGTGTCACAAATATTTAAACATGAGCAATATGACATCTGCACAGGATATTCAGGGCAGATGATCCAAATATACTGAAACAACATTACAGTTTGACAACATGCCCACACAAATCTCTAATGTGACTGTATGACATCACACTCAGAAACAACTCTAATGTGACTGAGTGACATCACAGTCAGAGACAACTCTAATGTGACTGTGTGACATCACACTCAGAAACAACTCTGAGTGACATCACACTCAGAGACAACTCAAACATGACTGTGTGACATCACACACTCAGAAAACTCTAATGAGAACATCACACAAATATCACGACACACAGAGAGATTTGCACAGGGAAATGTACAGTGACATGTTCAAATGTTATTAAGATTCATCAATGAGTCTGTGCTTTGTTAATTGCTATGATAATAAAATGTATTTAGCAAACATTTGCAGTGAACGATCTGCTCTGGGGATAATTACACACCTGCAAAACAAATTCTAACACTGCATAAGATTCTTTATCCTCCTCAGACTGGATGCCAGCAGACGGCTTTTGTTGACAATCGCATAACTGCACAGCATCTCTAGGCAAAATACATTTACGAAACACAATTATGGTTAAAAGCAGGAGAAAAAGTCAAAATATTCCAAAGTTGGAGAAGCAGGAAGTTTCGACTACAAATGGAGTTTTAATGGACTCCTCTAAACTGGAGTTTGGCCATCCAGGAAGACGACCCTCATACACTCATGAGAAGCTAAAGGTTAGAGAGAGGGAGAAAGGTGTTAGAAACCAGAAGTGAGCTCCCGTCCTGCTCCGCCTGGCACATACTGATAGCGTCCATATGTCCGGTATAAAATTAGCTCATGTTAGCACTGTATGACTCTCAGGCCATATGTCAGATAATTACAGTAATAAAGACAGTGGACCAATGAAAGCAGACAAGCTGGAGTGTCTGGAATCTGAAGCAGACCTTGGAAAAGATGGAAAAATGAAGGATGAGGCTGGACAAGCATCATTTCCTGTTTAGCTGATGAAGAAAAGCTGTTTTAACTGTTAACTGTTCCCATTTTCCCATGTACTGTACACACACACACACACACACACACTACTGACTGGTCAACCTGGCAGTGAACTTTACATCAAACGCAAGTACAGCCACAAACGTTTCTCCATTTCGTCCATCATGACGTGTCACCTGACCTGCCACAGCCCCTGTAAAAAGCTCTGAGGTCCCATCAGGATTGAAGCTTCCATCCAGAAGAACATGGTGCATGGAACATGTCCCCCATCAGGCTGGCTGAGTGCTTCTCTCTGAGGGTTGACAAAACACTGAGATGGATTTTTGGTTTGGTAAAAGGTCAACTGCAGACTCTGAAATGGGGGAGAAACAAATGGCCATTGACCCGAGATGCTTTGAAAGGTCTGAGGACAAAGTGAACTTCAGAGATCAAGATGTCTCCAGACACAGTGACATCTGGAAGCATCAGGCTGGGTAAGGTAACCTGAATGTACTAGATTAACTCCTTACATACGTTTGTGGAAAAGTCATGAATGATTATTGAAATCATGCATTGAAATCTAAGATTTTTGCCTGATTTATAACAAAATGTGTTACACAGACTTGAAGTAGGATCCTGAATCAACCAGAAAACCATAGCAATGCCCTAGCAACCACCCAGAACACACTAGCAACTGCATAGCAACACCCTGGTAAACATCCACTGCCCACCGAGGCTGTATTCTGACTGTATTCTACACAGCTGGGTCTGGTTGCATAATGCACATTTTGACACTCATTTCCCGCTTTATGAATAAATTATATAACTAAATTGTTTCATGGATGTTCCTCATTTAGGGCAAACAGACATGTGGAAACTGACCGCACACTTCACACAGAACAAACACATGAAGCTGTGAGACGGTCTTGTTTTTTTTTTTATTAATGCGCACTTTTAAAAAACAGTCGATAAAGAACATTTCTGTTCTTTTTGTACGTAATGCAAGGAAACGTTTTTAAAGCGCACATGATTTTTAAATAATCATCTCTCATAATTTGTGCACATTGTGATTGTAAAAGGATTGTCTCTTGCATTGGATATGAGGAGCATTAAGCTGTTTGTGTAGAGTAAAACACATTATACAGAGAATGTTGAGGGCTTGGGACTTCTGCTAAGGTCTGACTAACCCATGAGTCGGAAGCTGACAGATACGAGAGCACAGAGTCCTCTCTGTGCTGTCATCCAGTCCGCTACTGTAAGAGTCTGTGGGATTATGTTGACACGGCAGGGACACGGCAGTCAACTGCACATAACTGAAGCAACAGAACGATAAAACGCTCTCTCTTCCTCTCACACCTCTCAAATGCACCAGTCTCTTCACACAGCTTGTCTTGTGCTATTGTTCTGTCTTGGTTACGTCCTGCGTTTTTCTGCATCTCTCAGAGGAACTAAAAGTGTGAAACCTCACAGGTTTATTCTGAATCGTGTGTGTATTACTCTGTGTTTGATTCTGATTTCTGGTCGCAGTAAAGCTGTACTGCGGTCGACTGGAACTCTAATTAAAAGATGATTAAGCTTTCAGCTTTAAAAAGCTTTAAAATTCGGTGTTTCACAAACTCTGGAGAATGTTTCTTCATATACCGGTGAAATCTCATTTAAATCTTCTCGTGAGGAAGTTCATTAGTAATCTTATACTAGACGAATAAAATCAGATCCATAAATTAAATCTGTTGAATAAAAGGATTAATTAATATTTTAATATATTCAATATATTCAGCCAGTATATTAATATAAGGTCATGTTCTGAACATGTCTCTGAAGTAATCTTAATCAAAAATTTAAAAAAGCAAGATTATTATTATCTGTTTTTGCTTTATGTTTGTGTTGCCATGGTTACAAAGGTCTGTATAAACAACACTTCAAAACACACAAACTGCTCCATTAGACTGTATAATAGCCGTGTATTATAATTATAAAGCTCGCGAGAAAGCGCTGTATTAAAATTCCTCTTCATTTTTCAGTTACAATTCATTCAGCCGGAAACATTTACAGACTCGATTCAAATGCTGTTTATAGTCAATTTCTGCCTCAGGTGAGCTTCACTTTGTTTATTATGGCTGGAAATCTATTAGCTCACATTGTAGGAATCTAGAATATTCACTTAAAATACAACAACATCATTGTAATATTGTCAAACGTTGACTTACGTTTTGATTTAGTGTGGAAACATTAATGGAAACATCAGGGAAATGTTCTTACAACTAAAATTGTTAGCTGGGTAGCATCTGACCTGCACTGACCTTCCTTCCAGATCCTTCAAACTCAAGATGATCATCAGGTGATGGATGCACACTGTCGTAATTAAGCCATTTCAGAGCTGCTGATAGCCCACACGTGCTCCTGAGCAATGCATTGTGGGCCTTCATGCCCTTGAATGGACCAGCTGCATGTTAATGCTGATAGATGAGCTGACATTGACCCGTCTCAAATGCTGTCTGTCAAGAGTCTGACCACAGACTGAGTCTGACCTCATGTTTGTTTACACACTTCAACCTTTAATTTCTGTTTTGGGCTGATATTATTAGGTACTTTAAGCATTCTTTGCATAGCAGACATTAGTATCCACCATTTAAAGCTGCAATCTGTAACTTTCTCCACTAAACTGCATCTCTGTTAATAAATCTGTGTTTAAATGGTAAACAACTGCTGTAAGAACAAGATACAAACGCTGCATCATCTACAGCACCAGCACATGTGATGTAGTAGACAGATCTTCTTTCTGTTTACACACAGACAATTCCTACGAAATCAGGGAAGGTAATCAGGGTAGTAACAGAACTTACATAACTGTCACTCCAAGTAATTTCAGCGTCTCTTAAAAATAAGACAGAACAGAATCTGGATCTTTCTGACTCTGCAGTTAGAACTGCGTCCCATTAGCGCCTCCAGTCAAAGGATGCTTGTGCTGCTCGTACAACTCCTGAGTGCTTCAGTTCCTCTAAAGTGAGTTCCTGTTGCATTTATTCAAATGTAAAGCATGCGATTACATGTACATGAATAAATGTCTTCTGTCTTCATTAATTAGACGTGCCATTAAAAACTGACTTCAGTGTTTTGTGATGTTTCGTTAGAACATTAATCATGAACAAACAGGAAGTAGATCTGAAGGGCCTGCAGGCTAAACACATTGATTATTTTCCCTCCCAAAATACTAAATAGCAACAAAACCAGCTCAGCACTTTCAGAAATACCTGTCATTCTGCACCGCAGAACATGTCATAAAGTTAAAAAACGATAATGGAAAGATTTTATATTCCACATTATATTTTATAGGAAGGTACGGGTGGGGTTCACGACCTGAGTTGAACTAGAACCTCAGTTCCCATGAGACAACAGCTCTAATAGCTCATGCGCAAGGCCCACTGGACCTCAGCTCGCACATTTAAAAACATGTTCTGTGACAAAACTTTACTGGTTTCGCTCAAGTGATTAAATCGATAGTTTGCTGTGACTTTTAAATAAGTGGCCATGAGTGTTACTTTAAAATAACCCCAAGTTTCTTAACAGTCGTGACACTAACAGATGATGCATAATTGCCACTTATCTCGATATAGTTTGTGCTTTGAGTCTGAGTCACCAGAGAATCAATTTCACTTCATTGTGAAGTCTGCTTTGAATACACAACGAGCCGTCATCTGTGTTTAAACCTCTCACCATATTAACACTGTCTACAGCATTTCTACAGCGCTAAACTCTAATGAACTCGAAATCACACTGATCATACTGTAGACCAAACACTTTACCGCAAACAGTAAGCGGATATACATACTGTAAAAATTATATTACATGTAGGATTCAAGTCACAATCTGAATTGTGTTTACACTGAGAGCACTACAATTATACAGTTACATTTTATGAGGTAAAATACAAGTTTTAGAGCAACAACAACTGAAAGTAGCCGTCGTGTGCGAGGAGCTAGACGACCAAAAATACTAAAAACAACAAAAATACCGTGTCTGCCCATGATGTTACACAACACATACACACAAACAATGAGTTAGACAAGAAACACATTATGACCAAAAAACTTTTCCAAACATCGCATTTTGATCAATAAAAATGGATTTTAACGCATTCTGACTAAAAACTTTTTTAGGCATCAAATTTTACGCATGTATAAAATGTTTTGCAGATTTTTTACTTCGTTTTGTCTGCTGTTCAAACCTCAAGCAGCTAAACAGATTGAAGTGAAAATCTGATTTGGCTGTCTGTCTGAACAAAGGCGAGTTGATCAGAACTCTATAATCTGTTTAAAAAAGAGACAAACTGCAGCGGCTGTTACAGAAGAATGCTGGTGTTAGATTGAGTTTTACGCGCTTCCAGCTGAGACTCAAGCACGTGTGAATAAAGCTCCTGACAAACACTCAAAAATAAAACATACACTGATTATTAGACCTCAGACACCCGGTTGATTTATTGTGTTAGGTGGGAGAGAAAACAGCTCTATGAAATATGAAAGTGGAGATTATGTGCGAAAACAATGTTACATGTGTAAATTCAGTTCTAGTACTAATGAAGTTTGTCAATATTTTAGAAAACATCACTCTGAAATAGCTCAAGTTAGTGGCAGAACATGTAGTATGCAACGATGAGGAAATAAACACTATACTGTATTTACTTCTAAAGCAGGATTTCATAATGTCTATTTAACCTTTTTTAATCTGCCACAAAGATAAAATGTCTTTTATTATTTGTATTTCAAATTGTTTTTATTTCTTGATACAAATATCGATTATATTATTTCATCATCATATCTAATACAAACTGTAGTTTCAAACCTATTGGCCAAGTTATAATAAACAGATAAAAATAAGTTTGCCCATAAGAATGATTATTTCTGTTATCTGATGTGCTCTTTTAAGAAGACAGGTCTGTGAAATGAATAGTAAACTCTATACTGGACTGACCCTCATCTCACTGCTGTCTCACTGTTTCCTGATGAACACACAGAAACACTGAGGGCTGAATTCAATAGACAGTTGTGTTATTTTCAGTGCAGTATTTCAGCACATAAACTTGCATCATATCGCATCATATCGACTCCAGTTTATTTAGACACATTTAAAAACGCGAGTCCTTCTCAAAAATAAAATATTGAAGTAAATTAAAAACAGTCAATTGTATCCACAATGTCTCTCTGCAGAATAACACAGTGAATAAAAACAAAGTCGGCGGCCATCTTTGCAACCCCTCCGGGCAGCTATTTCAATCATTGAAGATCAAGTCTTATCTCCTGAATGGGGGAAGACGATGTCTCCAAAACTGTTGGCTAAGATCACCATAAAACTATATTTTGACCACCTGACATGAACTGCACCATAAATTCAGTTCTTAAGCTCAAACTGTGCTATAAAACAGCTTCAGGTACAGCACATGCACAAAGACTATGAAGTACCTCACCCAAAACACACTTCTGCTTGTGTAATACTGACTCATAACCATTGATATAATGAATGCAGGACACGCAGCTGTTCTCCGCGCTTGACTGTACCTTTCTGACACTTTGCTGATAATTAGAACGTCTGAAGTCAGTGTCCTACACAACCCTCAGTGCTGCCAGTGTGTCACGGATGAAACACCCTCTGTTCTTGTTGGCTGTTGATTTTAGGATAAAATTAAAACAAAGGGTCCTGGAGTGACTAGATTTCTGAAGTCATTAAGACTCTCTGTCTCACTCTTTCTCTGGCCCTCACTCTAATACGACAATATAAGATTATGGTTCTACTTTTGGTTCTACAGTCAAAGTTTGAAGTAAAATTGACCACTGACTGAAACAAAAACTCGGCATGGTTACACTCGCCTGACGCTTATCTACAAAAGTCTTTGTGCTTTTATTGTTAAGTCGACGTCTTTTCAAAGAATTTTGGGCCTGTAATCGCAGACTGAGGTTGACTAATGTGCTGTATCGAAAATTTAATGGTTTGTGGCTTTGGCATTGGACTCCATGAAATTCTCTTAAGTCCGGGCAGGATGTTCTTTTGAAAGAGTAAATGTCATTACTCTCCTCTACAAAAGGCTTGTAGAGTGACAATGGTTTCAGAGGTACGTCTGCAGAATTCACCCTTAAAAGTGCCTTCCCAGCTAACAACTGTAGGTTGTAAAACATTTTCATTAACTAACAAAAACAATTAAAAAGTTACTTTGAAAGTTTTAGAATCGCTTACTTTTACTCAAACATTTTAAATTGAAACGTTTCACTAACTACTTAATAACAACGTTTTTGATATGATATATAATGTAAAAAAATGCTAACTTCTAACTTTGAAAGAACTAGAACTAGAGAACGTTAGCCAACATTCTGAGAATGTTCCCTGTTAGCTGGGTCACTGTTCTGTCTCCAGTGAACGTCAGAGACTCACAGCGATCAGTTAAGAACCATCCCGAAAGCCTTTCGAGAGCAGCGGTTATTTAACAATAATAAAACCCTCATATTTGATTTTTCCTCTGAAAGAAGACAATCGCCCTGTAATTGAACCAGCGGAACTTTCTGTCAATAACTGGAGAGGCACCTGTGAATATAACGTTCCCCTGGCAGTTTGGTCGGCTCTCGGCCATTAATCCAGAGCCTCACACATTAGCCGACTACAATTCAATAGAGTCACGACCCAGCCGGCCAATTTAAATATGGCTTCCTACAGCTGACTGGATTTGCCGCCTCCGCTCCATAAGCGTCCTCTCAGACACAGGAGGTTGTCTTCTGTCGCCTCTGTGGCGCTGTGAGTATTTCAACATCATCATCTATCACAGCGGGGTCAGGCCGGGGGTCTCCGGGTCCCAGCTGTCTCGGTGGGGAGGGCGTCTGCGAGCATCTGCTGATGCAGTGGAGGGTGAGGCTCGGAGACGAGCGCAGTCACCTTGTGCTTTCCACACCGGCGCAGGCAAGACTAATGCATGCGGCATTTCGACAAGGTAACAAACCACCCACTTCACGAGGCAGCCAGGCTGAAAGTTAAGTGAATTTTAGGTTTGGATATTTATCTTGTAATGGTGAAGATCGAGGAGAGAGGGCGGTTCTGATACTGAGAGAACCCATCTGATTCTTTATCAACGTCACATTCAGTCTCGACATGCAAAAAGTTTTAACTTTAGACAGAGACAAATATTAGTCAAGAAGCATTTATCAATAGTTGTAAATCAGTATTTTAACATTCTTTTTGTTTTCACTGAAGTGTAGAGATGACATGACAACAGTAATAGCTCATGGTAGAGCAGATGTCCATTCATCAGAACTGGAAAGGGCATGTGGGCTGTGGCTTAGTGGTTAATGCAGGCGCTCAATGAGCTGTGGTGCTCGTGGAAATGCATGTTCAAATCCAGTCGGTTCTGTTCCAATCTGGCTTCTAAACATACACAAAGAAAACATGGTGGAGATACAGGGCAGGTTTACCATTAAGCAACAAAAACATGATTTTAAAAGTGTTGGAACATAGGACAACGTTCTGAGAACATTCCCTGTATGCTGGGTCCACACCACCATGCCCATCTGGCTGTTTATTTCCCCATGGGGCAAATGTCTCTTACATTTTCTGCCCACAACCTCCCCACCATCACCATCGAGACCTCCACCTGTCTGGTGCTCTTGGGTTGGTAACAGTGACTCATATGCACACAGACATCTGACTGCAGCTGATGTCCGGAGGCACTGGGCTAAAAATGAGAAACTATGATGATTTAAACTGGCTGTCAGGTCTAGCCAGTCTGCAACATCCTCGCGCTCCCACAGAAAACACTGGACTGGAGTTAAAGAGCGTCACATTCCTGGATTCTGAAGCACTCGATATTGCATCACACTGTGCAGTAACAGTTTCACATTAACATTTAAACATTTAGCAGCTGCTTTTTTTCTAAGCGACTTACAAAGGAGGAAAATCACAAGCGATTTATCATACACCCGGCAACGACATTTTCAATTCAGCAATACAGAGTTTCAGATGTAAACCTGGGTACAAAAACTAGAGCAGAAGCGCCACAGTGCAAAAGTAAACACAGAGAGTAATACACAGAGAAAGGAGAATTGGTTCTGTTTGTTTATAAAAAAGCATATATTTGGTTGAATATGTTGATTAGTGCTCGAGTTGTGATTTTCTCAGCAGATCTGGTGGAGGCTGAAATTGAGTGAAAGAGAGTGAAGATTCTAGAAAGCAACTTCGTATCTTGTCGTGATGGAACTCTGGAAAGTAAACAAAGCTGGGCCACTTAATATTTATATCTATATATGAGTGCAGTTTAATGGTCTAACTGCATAAATTTCACATTATATATACAGCACAGTAATTATATACCCTCATTACTGGTCAGAGTTAACTCTGACCTTGTGCGCTCCTCCGAGACCTTGGTCATTATGAATTCCTATATGTCGAAAACTTTCTCCCTAATTATCAGTTTTTTAAAGCACACATGACAGCAGCAGGAAAGACTGGAGACGTTCATCAGTCTGCATCTGGAACCTTCTCAGTACACGGACAAGATACTGCGCTGCCCATACTCCTTTTCATCATCTCATACCTGACTGCATGAAGTCCTAACCCAGCTATCAGGGAACATTCTCAGAGCGCTGGCTAACATTCTCTAAACCTTCTCTTATAGTTACCAAGTAACATTATGTTCTTGCAGTAACGTTAGCAGAACATTTTTAACATTATATATCATCTATGAAAAACGTTTCTGGTGGAACATTTTAAAAAGTTACAAAATGTTTGAATGATGTTCTTTTAAGCAACCAATCATGTTTATATGTCTATAAAATTGCATGTTTTGAACATTCCTAGAACATTTTTAACACGTTTTTGTTAAGGAAAGAGAATTCACTCCTCTGCCTTGAAACCCCATCTGACATCTGACCTGGAGTCAGTTTAACTTGTGTAGGGATCTATTGAAACGCTCATGGCGGGCCCTACAGCTCCACACACCTTTTACATTTCATGGAGAAGCCTGTAAAGTTCCATTTCCTCTGTTCAAACAGGCCTGGAGACAGAGAGAGCACTTCTGAGGACACTGAAGCACAGGAAACACAGAACTGTGGGCACTCGATCTCTTCCTCTTTGATTCGGACAACAGCCCACCTTCCTCGGCTCCGGACCGGAGCAGGCAAGCACGAAAAGGATGCCAGACACAGTCATGACAGAACTGGAGGAATCTTGAATGTTCATGCTTAATTTGTGAAACATACCAAACTCACTATCTAACAGAAAGCATGATAACTTTTATAATCAAAGCTTTTACATGCTTGACCACTGGCAAAAGACGTGTGTGACACTTTCAGTGTGTGAGACGCAGAGGGATCGCTCATAAACCAGAAAGAAACGCTGCTTTCCTGTCTTGTTTTTCTCAGCACAGCAGCTGGTGGCTAACCGCTTTAATCAGTGATAATTCTGTTTCGCTTCACTGTGCCACTGTTTACCCAAAGGATGATAATAAGACCACAAACTGTTGCTTTGGTTCAGCAATCTTGTCTGCTGTTTTCTCCCATGAGGCAAAGCAAAGCCACACAGTAAGACGAGTGTAAAGATGCGACTCCGAGAGGGTTTTGGGGGGGGTGGTTGTGGGCTAAGCGTAATTATCTATTCAGAACCTTGTGAGATTGCAATGATACTATAAAGAAAAAAGCTAACGTACGAGCAAGCACAAGCATTTCGTGATAAGCCTTCCAATCCTTCTGCTAGCATCTCATAATTAACCTTCTTAAATTGAGCCGCTGGTCGTCCAGTGTGGAACCCACGCGAGGTCCCTCCGGAGCACAAAGCTGCTTTAGGCACTTTCATTACACGCTTCACTTCCGCACCCTTACCTCTCTCTCTCTCTCTCTCTCTCTCTCTTTGTATTCACATACGAAGATCGAATGTCTGGAAGAAATTGTTCCTTTTCTCAGTCTAATTTCAATAAAAACACAAATGTGGCACCAAACACACACATTTCTTCAATTTTAATGTCCTTCCATTGTGTGTGCACTGGTCTTAACTGGTATTTCTGTCTGGTTTACTCATAAAAACCAGAAGCAGGGGGAGCTCAAGCACACCGCTGGAGTTTGTTGGGAAATGACAGGCGGGTGTGTTGGTTTAGTGTGACTGGAATTCAACTCTCCAGGAAGGATGGATATCCAGGAGGACTGAACACCTCGGAAACAAACTCTAAACCTGTAACCTGCAGTTACACTAGTACATACAGTACCTGCAGTTACAGTAGTACATACAGTACCTGCAGTTACA
>JAZGTI010009179.1:0-19182 GCA_036877585.1 Botia kubotai | reverse complement strand
GTATTAATAAACAGCCATTCTGTAAGCTAATAGGCAATTGGTTCCCATACTAAAGTGATACCTTCATTATATATAAATGTTTATTTTGATAACTGTTAAAAACATACAAATTATATGTGAATATATGTGTATAGTGTTTTCACTTTCATTACATTGTCTTGATGACAATTTATTTTTAAGGGCTTAATCTGCCCTTATAAATTATCTGTTAATGATTTTTACTGGTCATGTTCAGTTTTTGTTTGTCACTAGACTCACAATAAAGCCTATTTTACTGACAGACTAAATAGTAGAAAGTGAAAACAAAGCAGCTAGTGTTTCACCAGTCAAGTCCCTTTGCTCTGGGCACACACACACACACACACACACACAGCTTAATCTGTTCCTGGAGAGTAACTTCTCTTGCATGTCAGTGTATGCTGCCAGCAAACAGCCGAATCAGCTTTTAGACTTCCAAACAGTGTTTAACTCTCATAGATTTGAGATGAATCAGAGAGATTTTGACCTGAATATAAAGCTCAAGTAGAAAGAACAGAGGCTGAGAAACTGTAACAAAGCTTTGCAGGCCTTGCTGCCAATCAATAATATTACTTGTCAGGTCCTGGAGATACATGCTTGTGGTCTTGCCATGGCCCACTTTGAGAAGTGAACATACATGGCTAAATCTAGTTTAGATTTTTCCTAATAGCCCCTAGAGTTTTTGAAAATGGCATCTCATGCTTGTGACCTTGTTCTTTATTTGCTTGTGAATTTGAAGAGTGTCAAGCCATTGAACTGATTGATGACAGGGTTAGCAGAGTTTGGTTCTGGCCACTGGACAACAAGCTTCTCTTTCAACATTCACGTTCAGTAATAGAAGAAAGCATAAGTTTACACATTATATACAGAGGCCCATACAAGTATTTGGACATGGTGAAATATATATATATATAAATTGCATAACATAACAACAATGTTTTGTTTAGTTTTGGAGGTCTTCTCTAAAGCAGTGCGTTGAATGATCATAAGCAAAGCTAAACAGCAAGCTCACTGTGGGAACTGAGTAAACAATCTAAGAGTAAACTGATTAAACAATCCAAGTCTATACATAGCTCTGGCTAAAAGCTTTACTTTTACACGACACCTAGCATTTAAACATAACTGGCTAATTACACTGGACTAATTACACTGCGTGAATAATCTTTCTCTCCTAGAAAACCAACAACTTTCCATGTAAATTCAGTGTTAGCCGCCTACAGTAAATTGTGTGCATGTGTTCGATTGTAGAGGTCACAGTACCCAGCATATACAACTCTAATTTGAATTCAGTTGATACCGTATGTATTGTGTGAGATAGCATAAATACATTGTTTAATATTGCGTAATGACAGATATAAGATATTACATAATAAAACTGTACTCAGAGTGCTGACCTGTATTTTTTATCACAATCATCACAAATAATGAATTCATAGCCATGTCTGCTTATGTTCTAATCTAGCAAATCTCATAATGGTAATAATACACTACAAACAGTGGCTGTGGTCAGGCAGTACATACATCCTGTTGCATCCTGTGTCTTTGCAGGCTTTAAATCATAAATTAGATGTTTTATGATGAGGTGTATTTAAGGGCAGTGCAATTCTATTTGTGAAACAGGAGTTGCATTCTATAAACCCCTCTATAAAATGGACTTATCAGTCTTGTCATATTAGACTGATGGATGGATGAATGGACAGATTGTTCAGTGCCAGACATATTCAATGATTCTGGGGGTACATGGACAGGAAACTGGAGAAGTGTTTGGGAACACTTGGGACAAACATCTTGAAGAGCTTCAAGTCTGTTTAGAAACATGATTAAGGACCCTACTGGTATAGTAGTATCTGGTTGAGTTTAAATATGCAACATCAGCATCCAAAAATCCAAGATCCAATCCAAAAAGTTATTATATAAGTTATTAATCTAGCTATACTGTATGTGCTGGTGGATCTGTGTTTATTCCTTAATTTGGGGCAAAATAACTGTACATATTTCTAAAGAACCAGATCTCAAAATGATATTTTCGAACTACTTTTCTGACGTATTCTCACATTGTTAGTAAACAGAATTCAGTTTCTGTAATGTTCCTGTTAATGATATTCAAACCTTGTGACAAGTGATCAATTGCATTTTTTTGGCATCACATATCTGAGATCTAAAATTGGTTGGTTACTGAGGTGCCTGAGGGTCTCCGCTGTTGGTCTCTGGTTACTGAATGTGTGAAAGCATAAAGGTTAAAGGGCCAGATTGACAGGGTGCTTGAAGTATGTCTGTGAATCAGGTTTCACTTCTACCCCTGGTTTCTCTCCTTCCTCTGTGGGAACAGTCTCCGGACCCCCAGATCGCCCCGCCCACCCAGTCACCATATGATATTAACAGCAGCTTTTCTAGCAACACTTACTCTTCTAGCTTGTAAATCTCATGTCCTCATAAATATCCGGTAATGCTTTATCAGTAAACATATTATCATTAAACGCTTCATAAAGTTAATCACATATTCCTATATATAAAAACTGTTTTAGGTTTGTGTACTGGTGTGAGTTCTCGTTGTCATCTCAACAGTGTGAGAAGGAAACTTCAATCCATATGGTCTCCTGAGAGGGAACTTGAAGTCAGTTTTAGCACGGTGTAAGCATGGATGTATTGTGGAGGGCCCAAACTGCTGGCAACAGTGCTACTGGTTTCTTTTGCAAGAGTGGGTTCTTTGTATATCTGGTGGGCTGAGCCCTGTGTCAGCCATTAATAATAAAGCAGTGACACCCTTCTGCTCATGGTCCTGGAGCAAGCGCGGCCAGGACAGTAAATTACAGATCAGATCGATATTTCTCGCTTCCTCTCTGTCTGATTTCTCACTTCCTCTCTTTGCTCTGCCAATCAATCTGCATCTATATTGTCTGTTTTGTCAGCCAGTTCTAAATGAAATTTTAGGAGAAGCTTGTTGATCTAGTCGTGTCAATCCAAGGCAAGAATGTACAGGGCTGTTCAAAAGTCAAAAAACACCTCTTGGACTTAATTCAAGAACTGGAATAAAACTGCACAATGTAGACCTGAAAACAAATGTTTTAGGACATTTAAACCATAGAAGCCATAATGACATAAAATGAATTAAAAAGAATCATTTGAATTCTTCACTGTTTCTAGGTCACTTATGAAATAAGCAAATTTCTTAGTTTAAATGGTCAGATTTTGTTTTCTTTCAGAAATGCACATGCATTAATGCTCTTTGAAACATTCTCAAATCAAGCTGAAATAACATGGATCATCAGGTTTTGCACAGGAATCTATGACAGTTTGCCATTAAAGAGATTTAGAAACAATTAATTAATCATTTTATTTATTTGTTTGTTTTTTCTTTTATAATGGTCACATTAGCAGCAACCATACCTTTATTTATTTTTTATTACTGCCATTCATGTATAGATTTTTTTTAATTTTGCCCTTGTCTTGATCAACTTATCTTAATATATTTAAATTTGCTCTACAAATATATAATCTAAAAATATGTAAATGTATGTATCTGAAATATGTATAAAAGAATGAAACAATCATAAATCATTCCAGTATTTATTGTGTAAAAAAGCTTTATTTAATTGTTTACACAAATTATGAGTTTCCCTCAGTTGTGACATTGTTCCATTCACAAGCAACAATTTTGCCAAAAGTTGAAGCGAAAGTAATTGCTGAGTAATTAACTTAAATGACAAGTGTCAATGAAAAGCATGAAAGATGAGGCATGTGATGTGAAAAGAACAAGGGAAAATTCAAGGCAAATATCACATTTTTAATGTGTCATTTTCAACCAAGCTGAAATTTTGTCAAATTAGGCAAAAAGTATGAAACTGATTTAGTTTGAGATATATAAAAAACAAGATATGAAACTTGCCTTAGCAAGACAAAGGAGCTGTTCATTTTTACAAAAATATATATAATGTCATTTCCATCACTGTCATGTACATCATAGGATGCTGTCAGACATTATACATAACTTGACAGGGTGAAAATGTTCAGGATGTTTCAGAAAAATGGCACAACTCCTGTGTCGTATCTATATTTTACATTTACGCATTTGGCAGACGCTTTAATCCAAAGCACCTTACAGTTCATTCAAGTTATACATTTTGTCAGTGCATGTGCTCTCCTAGGAATCGAACCGACGACCTTTGCGTTGCTAGCGCAATGTTTTACCAACTACAGGAACAACTATATCTATAACATATATCTATATACAGTCTGAGATGTCCCAGTGCAAAAAGTATGCTCTGAAAGATTATATTTAATCCACAGGGCCAAAATGTCCATAGTATAAAAAATACCTTCACATTCTTTTGGCCTCTTATCCTTGTAGTTAAAGATTATTGTATTTGGGTGTCTGGATGTACTGTATCCTACTGTACTATCCTCCCTGCTTAACAGCGACCCCTGCTGAACAGCATCTCTTATAGCAAGCTGTCACTTTCGAGCCTTTATCATGCTCTGGTTCCCCTCTGTTCTGGACCACACTGTTTTAACCTGCAGAATTATACCTCTCTCATACACATTTTGTCTGGTGTGCACGTCTGTGTGCATGTGTTTGTGGGTGGGTCCTCGGGTGTGTAGTGGGTGTTTTTTCTGTGGAGCAGATAATTTGATATGCTGGTGTTTGGACAGGAGATAACCTTCAGACCCTTCATTCAAATCATCGGTCTTTTGCCTACAGTTTGTTGCCAGGTCATGAGATAAAAAATCACTCTTTATGCAGTTCAAATGATAGGAAAGCCAGACCAGGGAATCACAAAGAGGAAGCCAGGACATTGATTCTCAGGTGCAAACCTGTGTAGTTGTTCATTACGCTTACCACCAGTGTTTAAATAAAAATAAATGACACCTTTACTAAAGGCAAGAACAGCATAATGATCAGCAATTATAGCCCTGTAGAAAGAACACAAGGTGATTCAAAGGCAATGTTTAGCGTTTCTGAGTAATTATAGATACACAAGAACATCTAACTGTCACTTATAGCACCTTCTGGGTTGAACCCTGTATGAACATCTTCTCATAACCCTTGTGCTACCCCTCCGTATTCTTCCCCTCACATTCTTTTCTTCTTCTAGGGTTGCTCTTAGCACTTAAGATTTACTCTTATCTGTTAGCAAGAAGATATGTCAGTTCCCAAAACCTGACCTACTTTTATACACACACACACTCGCCTTTTTCGTGATGAGACGCATCATGCAATAACGTCTACATTGCAACATACATCAAGCTTAAAAATGACTTTCAGTGAGGGGAACATTTTTATAAGCTGTGTGTGTGTGTGCCAGCACAAACTTCCAATGATGGAAATACCTTGATCTTTCTTTTTAATTATTATCAGTGCCATTTTTTCCCCTTTTTACACAACTCTCCATCATAGTTTCTTTCTTCAGACTTGACTTGTGTTTTTCTCTCTTTTTAATTAGAGCTGAAAACAACATGACCCATTTTATGCAGAAAGACATGTATACTTTCTTTGTATAAGTGTGTGTGTATGGTTGTGTTAGTGTGTTTTCTAGCTTCTCTGTAGGTGGCCTTGAGCTTGTTTTTGCCTGTGTTGTTGCTTGTAGTTCCTTTATTTCTGGCTTACTTTCTGAAGTAGCTGACTGTCCTTTTCAGGTTTATTTATTTATTTTGGGCAATTGCACTTTCACTTAATACTTTGTACCTTAGATTATGAAAGATATGTCTGGTATGTGTGTGTTTGGCACTGCCCCACATCACCATGTTCCACACACACAGTATCTCCAAGCACCTCTGTAAGCAGGGTCAAAATGTCAGCTGAGAAAATGAAACAATGCCAAGAACAAACAGCAAATTTCTTTTTTACTGTAATTCAGGTAAGGCCTTGAATGTGTATATTTCAGTATAAGCTACAGAAAAATACAGTTTGTTAGGAAATTCCTTCATGTTCTTATTCAAATGGAGAGTGAGAGTGGGGTACCTTCACTTTGCATCCTTTGTCTTGCTTTTTTTCCCTTCTTTCTCTGTCCCTGTCACTTTCTCATTCAACATCTGATCATGTTAACATCAAACATGAGCAAATAGAAAGAAAGCAAAAAGCCTTTTGTTATTGAGTTATTCTCTCCTAATCCTTATAGGCACAAATAGGTAACTAGTGTTGAAGGTATTGTTCTGCCATCATGTCTAGGAGAGAAAATCATCCATCCATTATCAACGCCACTTATCCCAACACCTTGAGGCAAAGTAGGGAAACCTAGCCTGGCAGGTGGCCAGTCAGGAGACAAAATGTTGTTACTTTTTGCATTGGCTTGTTTCTCATAGTGATGTACTGCTTAGAAACAGAGCTTAGAAACTTTTAATTACATTAATAGATGAAATTGTCTGAACTAGAAAGGCTCACACTGTTAAATAAGCACACAAAATAAGCTTCCCTGTTCCATTTTCTCTGGGGACATTTTTCACTGTGTGCTTGGCAACCACAAAGATGGACAGAAAATAATAAAGGAAGGTTAAACGACAGGGTATAAATATGTTTGATGTTGTACAAATTATGTAATCATATATTTCTCCTCTTTTAAAGTCAAGTACACTTGGTTTGTCATGAATTTTAACAGAGATGTGAGAAGTGAGTGTTACATATTCAGATAATCACCCACTACAAAAATGTATCATAACAGAGTGATGCTATCAGGTGATGATGTCATGCTACTTTTATATATACCATGTTACTGAATCATGATCATTTTTTGTGTATGATATATGTACAACTGTACAAGAACTGTACCTCAAAGAATAGTTCATATATAAAAACGATTGCATATACTATTATTATATGCAATACTATTTTTGTTAGTGACTCACACACAATAAACATACATATGCTAGATTTCTACTTGAAAATGTGCTGTATATGGATATGTTGTATATGTTATATACAGCTGTATATGTTATATACAGCTTTCCTGTAGCTCAGTGGTTAGAGCATGGCGTTAACAACGCCAAGGTCATGGGTTCGATCCCAGGGATTGCACATACTCAATGTAAAGTGATCAATGTGTAGTATAATGCAATGTAAGTCGCTTTGGATAAAAGCGTCTGCCAAATGCCTAAATGTAAATGTAAAATGTAAATGTTATTAAAGACTGTTGAGTGTAGTGTAAAAGCAGTTGGTGGTGAGGTTTGGGGAGTTTATCCCATGTCCCCACCAAGCCGTCCCCTGTGGGGGGCAGCAGGTGAACACACACCAGTGGTGTGTTGTTTATTGGTCCCTGACAGCTTACCAACGTGCAACCCAGCACTCCAGTGTGTGGGGGGCCCCTGACTGAGTCTTCTTATCCTTACCTCCTTAACCTCCACCCGTGCCCACCATCAAGTTGTTATACACCCCCTTCAACCTCTGTTGCTCACCTCCAAACAACTATTACTGTATGAGCCTCTATTTATTTTGGTGGATTTACCTTGCTAAAAAGTCGAGCAATAGCTGATTACATTTAACTAAAGCACATTAGCATAATCTTGTCTGAAAATGTATAAAATATAAATAAAAATGTCTAAAAGTTGTTTCAATGATACTAGAACGGAGTACCACAAAACAGAATGTACAGAAATTGTCAAACAGAATGTACAGAAAGTGTTCTTACAGCTTAATTAAAAATGATTAGCAGTCTTCTTTTATTAATGGGGGAATTAGGGGGGTTGCCAAAGGTAACATTCATTGAGTACTACCCTGTGCCTTCGGAAACAGCCAGTGTTCAATACATGCCAAGGGAAATCACACCTTTTAAAGGGACATGAATATCACAATCATTTCTTCCTTTAGATAGCAAAGAAGAAAATGACTCCACATGGAGTCATTTATATTGGAGTGAATGGTGACCTCATGCTCTCAGAAATGCAAACCCTAACATGTTCTTGAAAGAGCAGCACAGTGAGCTCTGATTTGATTCAATGACGTTCAGTATAGAGTATAGCTCTATATACAGCTTTCCCATCACTTTATTGCTCTGCTTTATCTCTGTCTGTCTCACATTGATTGTAAATGAGTCATCGAGCTCCTATAAAGGTTACCCTTGGTAAAGATGCTTGTTCGTGCTTTCCCTTTGTTTCTTTTCACTGTTTTATCAAACAGTGGATTCTTTAGTAGATTACATCATTTTGTTGCACTTATCGTTGTCCCTGTATGTTAAGCCGGAATAAAAAGTGTTTAAATGTCAGAAAAGTACACTTTCATCTTTAAAAAAGAGGAATTTCATACTCTGAATACAGCTGACATCATTAAGCATAAGATTTAAGATTCATATATTTTACAATTATAGTTAAATTATAGTTCAATTCCACTTCGCTGAAAGGTCTACAAATACATATTTGTATATAAACTCATATAAACTCAGCAGAACTCAGTTTGCCTAGTATGATACAGTAACAACCCATGAAATTCAATTAAACTGTGGATTCTTTAGTAGATTGCATCATTTTGTTGCACCTTTTTTATTTATAAGACTCACATATTAAAAGGTCAGGAGCTCTGATGGTTTCTGTGTGTGTGTTGTTGTGTTGGACTGTATGCATGCATATAATTAAAAAAGTTTTGCTACAATCCAAAATATGTTTTATTATTAATATCTTGTTTAGTAACGTATAAAGAACGTTGTATTATACAAGCCGTGCATTGCAAGAGATAATTACATACAGCAGTCTTTTTAATTAGTTGTTTTTCTTGCCCACAGTAATCCACTGTGCCCACTCATAATGTCAAATTCTCACATACCACACAGAGGGATTGAGAATCCACACACAAATCCACAGTCAAATCAGAATCCACACACATCACTGTTGTTGAATACACTGAGATTTCTCATTCACATTTGTGTGACGGGCTCAAGGTTCACCTGGATGTACAGCCATATGTTAACAGAAAGATCTGCAGAGCGTTTATTGAATGCTTAATTTGTTTGCATCCATCCGTCCAAGATATTTAATATCCATCTACGAGTAATTAACCCCCACCATAATAATAAGCTGTCTGTAGGAAGTGGAGATATTTCAGAGAGCTGAATTAAAAGTTTTTGTGTGGGCTTCCGCCACATGAAAGTTTTCATTAAGTGGCAGAACACTTTGGTTTTCCTCCCACCCTCTGCGAGATGCAGTCAACAGCTTACAAGCTTGACAGTATGTAGATTTGTGTAGAAACTTGTGACAAGTAACAGAATTTAACTAGCCACAGAGGAAGAAAATGCATAAGTGAATAATTTCAGTGTTGATAAGGTTGTTACCAAACTGTGGCAGAATGAGTGCTGTGTCTGTTGATCGGTGGGGAACCTTAACAAGCTATTTGGATGGGTGGCACAGTGGCTCAGTGGGCAGCACTGTTACCTCACTGCAAGAAGGTTCCTGGTTCTCTGGGTACTCTGGTTTCCCTCACAGTCCAAATACATGCAGGTTAGGTAAATTGTATATAATAAAAATTGCCATAGCCCAGAAATTGCCATTCCCATAGCCCTTGTGTGAGTCTGTGTGTGTGTTAGATTTGCCATCAATTCAGAGTGTACCCTGCCAATGGCCCAGGATGCTGGGGTAAGCTCCAGCCCCTGTGACATTGAACAGGGCAAGCCAGTTTGGAGAATGGATAAATGGAAGCTATTTGGATCTGTAAATTGTTTTAATCTAAACCCTCCAAATATTGTAAGAAATGTTGTAAAAGATCCTGTACTAACACCAACAGAAGCATCAAGACCACTGGCTTCATGATTGGCTCATTCCTTTTCCCTCAGTAATTTGCATGTGAGTGTGTTATATGTAATTAAACAGGGTTGTAGATGTGCTATTTTGTGTGGCCTCCTGTTTCACCATATTTTGCACTGGTAAATGGACATTGTATGATATTTAATGGTTTTGGGTGGAAAAATCTTGACATTTGGTTAAGTGGTTGTTTCTGTGTTATTCCTGCCTTGGGACTCTGGACCAAACTAAAGTCAACTTTACTAAATTTTGAGCTAAACTTTGCTAGAAGCAATGAGCAATGATAAAAGCATCAGAAAAGAATTAGTCTACGAAAGTCTTATAGTTGACCCTGTATGTTAAATGATGGATTTTATACTCTGAATAAATACAGTTAACATTGTTAAGCATAAGATTTAAGATTCATATATTTTACAATTATAGTTTAATTATAGTTCAATTATAGTTCAATTCCACTTCGCTGAAAGGTCTACAAATACAAACATACTCAGCAGAACTCAGTTTGCCTAGTATGATACAGGAACAACCCATGAAATTCAATTAATGAAAAGGAGTGGAAGTTTATAAATAAAGTTCCTTCCTCGTCACATCCTTCACTTTACTATACCTTTTGAACCCCCAGCAACACTCTTCATATCTGCATTATTTGCTAAGCTGATGATCTTGTTAGGCTTATGAACCATCTAATTAGGAGATGCTTGTGTGCGTATCCATAAAAATCTGTTATATCAAGTCATACATTTAATTAGCCCCTCATTATCATTTTCTGGTTAGTGTAAACGTCAACATGATTTTTATGATGTCTGTGTACATTCTCGTACATTGTGCGTGCAAGCTGATTGGTGTGCAGATAAGTGTGCAGTTTGTAACTGTGGTGTGTCTTTGATGTGATGTAGGGGCGTCCTGAGGAGGAACTGGACCGTCTCACCAAGAAGATGTTGTTTGACATGGACAACCCCCCCTCTGAGGAGTATTTTGGTATGTGACCACTACTTACATAGAGTAAATACCCTTATTTTGGTCTTAGGCTCATGATCCAAATAAACCACTAGCCAGCTGATCACAAGTCTATAAGTGATTTGTTCAAAATACTGCTGCAAAGTTGCTGTAAATAAATGTTTTATTGATTTTTTAAAAGTATCAATAATAAAAAGTACCAATAAGAGTACCGTTAGCGCCTGATCAATAAGCAGTAATCTGTAAGAGTAGTAATACCATTACAATCTTAACAATACCCATCCTACAACACATGACAGAAAACTGCACTCGTCGAACCATCTCTGTGTAATTATGTGTCACTGAAACATATGTGCTAGTGAACTAATTATCTTTCCTCGAAACATATGTGCTTGTTAACCATGATTTGTTTGCTTCTGTGTGTTGCATTCATAATATTGCAGTGATATCATGTTTAAAACATGATGTGGTCATCATGTCATTTTGCCTACATTAGCATTTGTTTTGTGTCATTTACATGGGGACACAAGCAGACTCAGTTTCTTCTCTTTACGAGAAGCAGGTGAAGTTATTTGTTGCTTTGCAGAAGTGAGATTAGCACTTGGGGGTGTGTAATTATGTATTCACGTACATCTCAGTGCACCCCCAGCAGTCTGAACTTCCCTGTTTTACCGTATGTGACAGAATACATTTCCTGCACTTTTGACCACCGGCTTTTACTGTCAGTTTCTATTTCACTCTGTAATGAGGAAACAGAGTATCTGCAGCACTTCCTCCAGTGTCTGAGAAATTTAGATGGACCTGAAGAGTTTTCTGAGACTGTTCCTCTTGCTCAATTACAACTCTGAAGGGATGTCCACACTGACAGTGATCTGAGGGAAGGCAAACTGAAGTCATTGATTTTCATGTGAATTTCTGGTGACATAAATGACAGTGACAATTGGCTTAGTGAGCGTTTCTGATGATGCGACAGAGTTCAGAAAAGTTTTCCAGTAGAAGTTAGGACAGTAAAGCAGGTGAAGTTTATAGTAAATGGATTAATTTCCCCATTATGCATGATTTGCTTCCGCCTGAATACAGTGATATAATAATAATAATGTGCATTCAATACCTTGCCAGCACTTCTTCAAAATACGATGCATTGCACCTTCTGCAATTTATATACAGTCTGCCTCTGTGTAAGGTGATGAGTCACAAGAGCCCACCCCATGTTTGTATGATATTCTAATGCCAAGACTAGGCAGAATGACTTGGGGCCCAGAGGGGCCATACACAGAAACTTAGTATACAGCCTTAGGTCAAAAGCCCACCCCATCTCTCTATAATATTCTAGTGTCAAAATATAACTGGGTGATGTTATATGGTGTCTAGGGTCCTTTCTCTATATCTGCACATCTACACACGTTTATACCAAAGTAGTAGTGTCCCCTTTGTGTAAAGAGCTGGTTTGCATGAAGTGGAGTGGAAAGAAAGGGTGGGCTGATTTGATGTGTCACCAGCAAGCAGCTTGGGGTAAATGGATGGCACATTACACAGTTTCATACACACACACATGCATAGTGTTTGCAAACACAGCTATAATGCCTACAAGGAGGATGAATGTAGGTCTACGGTGAACTTTGTTCAGTCAGGCATGCCCAGTCACTGGGAATGTCACACACAGCCATAGCATCTAACCAGCAGCACAGCACTCTTTAAAAAGACGGGCTAGAGAAAATCCAGTGATGTAAGGATGCTGAAGAAAGGAAAATAAGGAGTGAGATACTTCATTATATGTGAAGGTTAAATGCAAATTTATTAATGGTTTTAGTTAATGTCTGTTAGCTTTAGGTTAAAATTTTGGTAGGGCCTTAAAATTATTCAACAAACGGTTAATAGAGGGAAGATAATGTTGATTGTGAAGCTTTGAAGGGCAAGCCAAATATTACAAAAGTTGTTTATTGTTTGTTTGTAGAGTTGTTTGTAAGTTTTGCAACCCCTATTCAAATGCCTGAATATATAAGATGTTTGTGCTTCTTAGCTGACTTTAACTCAGTCAGCAGTCAACAGTCTTTCTCTCCTGAACAAAAAAGGTTTTTGCAAGGGTGTGTATACAAATTTTTGTCCAATTAAAGGCTGTCTAAAACAAGAATGTTTTATCCCATTTACATCACTTTACACCAAGCTGTTTATAAAAAGCACAGCATTTGGGACAGATATTAATACCAAGTGTAAACATCAATCTCTCTCGTCTGACAACTTGTGATCTGATCACTTTGACAAATGTTAATACTAGGCATAAACAGGGCCATGGAGTCTTTGAAGCCAAAACAAGAACTGACAGCTCACCTTTCAGACCATGAAGATGCATGTTTCTGGCGGTTATTGCATGTTTTCCTTTCTTACTTCTTGCTTTGCTGCCTCTTTTCCCTACACATCTCCCTCCAGTAATACTTCTCTTGTGTTGCCAAAAGATGTCATCCAGAACTCTTCTGAAGATCTCTAGGCTAAAAGATGAGGAACCCTTTGGGTATGAGAAACTTTGTAATTGCTACCCATCTGATTGCCTGTTCAAGGCCTCTACGCTTTAAATGGGCAGGATAGGGAAATGTGGGATAGAGAGGGAATTGTGACTGACTACTGAATTGGAACTAATAATTAACTAAATTAATAAGTGTCAAGGCCATGATCTCTCCCGTCTGGATTCTTAGTGCTCCCACGATTGGGGATATTGTAGTTTGTACAGCTGGAACAGGGGGTTTGAGGTCTCCAGAGACAGACATGATTCAAGCTCTGTTCTCACTGACTGAATACAACAAAGAATGTGAAAAGAATGGAGCAAAATACATTAGCGCAATTATTAGCAGAAATTGGATCCATGGTAATTCAGCAGCACATCGGGCTAGAATATAATCCTTCATAAAGACAAAGAATAGAATTGTTTTCACGGTTGGCTGGATTCATAAGAGTTCACACCAGCACACGCAGCACTTTACATGGTATTTTCATTTCTAAAGAGCACAAGCGGGACACCCAACTGAATAATGCAGACGTGTGTAAGTGTATCACCACCAAGTCTGTTTCTGAAGTTTCTGATTAATTGATATATCTAGCTCACTGTACTCTGCAAGAGATCCTGTTCTTTTTTTGTTCTCTGAGAGATTGAATTTGAGTAACTCATTGGAGAACTCTCAGAGGAGTTTAGCTGAAAAGAAACATCTTAGTTCCACAGTTTGTCTCTCTAAAAACTTCTCCAAAAATATGTAAGATCAATTTTCAAACATTTCAAAAAATCTGATCAAAGATTATGAGGGACCCATGGCTATCGGTCAACCAGAGCTTTTTTTGAACATGTAGAGACAATTTCTTTGTGCTGTGATCACGAGCTGGGAATTGCTATATTTTTTCTGGGTAATGTCAGCTGGAGATGCTCTTATAATTTATGAGACGTCTTGCCATAAAAGCTTGATAAAGAAACTTTGATAAAGTTTGACATTTTTTGAAGAGATATTGTATAGGGCCAAGACCCCAGACATCGGACTGTAGTAAATAGTTTGATAGACGCTTTGTTTTCAAACACAGATATCAATGCTTCTGTAAAAGGCTGGTTTAGAAATAATGTAGTAATACGGCTTTATATCTGACAGTGTTGTGCATTGTCCTAGATATTGCGGATGAGCATTTGCATATTACTGACTTGCCCTTAGCAAAGTCTCAGGAGTGTGCTTGAAAATTTACCACCACTTGTGAGCGTAAAAACCTGGGATTTGTGGCATGTTAAAAGGCTGAGACCCTGGCTTTCTTCTGCACTTTGACGTTTTAATGTAAGGCCAACATGAAAGTTTCCACAAAACACTTTTCCCTGACCCATTAAAGTCATGACTACAGCAAATCAGTAGTTCTGCAGCTTCAGACTTCTCCTATTTCAGAGTCTTTTGCAGGAGGACTCTAAGAATGCTTATATGAAGTCCATCAGCCTGGATGAAGGCTGTATTTGGCCAAAAATGCCATATTTTTCATTATTCATGTTATAATTTTCTTATAGAGGGTGAGCTTTGCGTCTTTTTATTAGCCAATGGCATTTCGATTCTTTGTGCATTCTGGTTGGTTGAGCACTTAATTTCTGCCTCTAATTTCTACCTATAAAGGTCACTGCTTTATGCAATCTGACTCAGGCATGCATAAATCTCAAGTTATTATTTTGTTTTATGCAACAGTTAGTGCCAGTCTTCAAATGTCATTGGATGAGAGGGGTTATAGCAGTGCTGATACGTTTTTATTCAGCAGACATGATGGATCTGCAGTATTGATGCAGTACTGCTCATGTAATTTACTTTAGTGTACCTTTAATGTTTAATGTGTTCCTGTCTTTTCCCAATTAATAGCAAAAGACATTTTATTTGTGTTTTATTATGATTCATCTGAAAAAGCTTGCTTTGAAAATAAAGGCGAAATGCAGACCTTTCCTGCCTTGAATAATATAAGGTTTCTGGTTATTAAAATGGACAGGCACTTACTAGGTATTGTTGAGAATGCACACACTGTGATCTCTGGTGCTTTGCTGGAATTTGACTGATAGTTGAAACTCCAGACTCCACAGCTGCATTGTGGAGTCTTGCAAAAGTTTTTAAAAAGGTGTTTTTTTGTTTTTAAGAATAACAAATGGTATAGCTCATTACACTATGAATTTGAAGCACAGGTTTTGCAACCTAAATATGGAGCTGCTGTGGGACTGCCATATTTAATTTTCATGTTGACATTGAAGAAATTGATAAAGCATGCAAAACTGTGCAAGATAATTTTGACGTGACAGAATGGGATATGTTATGCATGGCATATAGTGAGGACAGCAAAATAATCTGTATTATAGTCTTCAGGAAAACTGTTATTTCAGCATATTCAAAATAACTATAAGTATATGCATGTACAGAAATATACAATCTATTACGTACTGTTGTATCTAAGTTAATAAATTTTGATGTTCATTGTATTTTGATATGTTTGAAATAATTGAACATTTTATTATAGATAAAATATATTTAGGTTACCAAACAGTTAGAGACCTGCAGATTACAGGTAGAGAAATCCATGGTGAATAAACAAACATGTTCAATACATTTATTTTTGCTTTACTACTTTATTAACTAAATCTGTACTGTACAGTGGTATTAACAGAGCATTCAGCCCTTCTTGTAACCCTGAAGATGTCGCTCCCAGACCTCATTTTAAATAATCTATTACTACAAATCAAGATGAGAAGACAGCAAAGGAAGCTTCACAGGTGTGGTGCTCTGAACATCTATAATCAGCTCTCTAAGAATACACATCACCTGTTCTGTCTTCCTAAGTCTGGTAAAGGTACATTAATATCTTGATGATGTTTGAGAGGCTGGTGCTGAATTGTCCAGGTTTTCTGCTCATTTGGGTTTACAGCTGTTTGCCTACTAGAGTCATGATGGTCGACAGCAACATGGTAGAGTAGTGAAGTTGGCTTGTTAAAGCAATAGTTCACCAAAAAATGAAAATTTTCTGTTAATTAGGCCATCCAAATTGTAAGTGACATTTTTTGTCTGATAATACTGTATTTTGAAGTCTTGTGAAGAGAAATGATCGTTCTGTGCAAGAAAGCATAATGTAGCATAAACAATGATTTACAACAATTTACAAATCTGTATTTAAATAATTTAGCAATTATTAAAATTATCACAAATTTAATTTGCTTAGCGAGCCAAATAATTTTTGCTGACACTGTTGGGTGCCTTATTAAGCATTAAAGTGAGTCATACTGAACTGCCATTGTATTTATCAAGTAGATATTCATTATATGTATTCATTTTGCCTTCTCAGAAGAAAGTCAACATGGGGGTTAGTTAATGATCACTATGAATTCTTTAAAAAAGTCCAGATTGATAACACTTTTTTAGAGGCCCTTATATTCTTTTCAATTTCATTACTCTCTGTCTAGCTGTTTTGTTTCTTTCTTGTCTTTTTCATTAGCCCTACAGTTCTTATACTTCAGCTATCCACCAAGATCACAGACATACTGCTTTCTAGTCTCACAGCAATTGTGTCGTGTCACTCAAATCCGTCTCTCACGCTCTGTCTTTCTCCTCTCCCCAGTACTCTGTCTCTCGCTCTCCTGTCTCCTCCTCAGATGGTCAGTGAGGGCCTGTTTTTCACGATAGTTCGTGTGAGGTGAACTTATCTCAAATTAACCTTCATTGTTGGAGAGTGCGGGTCAGCAAATGTGCCTCATTGAGACAGCTCCACTGAGGCTTGCAAGATTGGCTGTGTTGCAGGCCTAGTTCAAATAGCTTGAGGGCTTTACATTGAATCATGTTGCTAGATTTCATTCGTGGGTGAGCGTTTGACCTCATAAAAAGTTTTGTGCTACACAAATACGAGTATCAAATTCAGAAACCTCTTTTCTCCAAGCACTCATCCCCACCCGCAACCCATCTCCCTATCTCTATTTACTTGCCCTATTTACAACCTGGCAACCATCCATGCCACTGTTTTCAACTTGTTTCCAAAACATGTAACCCATATGCCCCCCTCACCCCTCACACTGCCCTGCAGGCCTGACATGCTGAGAGGTAATGCTTTGTGGCAGGAAAAATCCCTCCCCCCATTCCTCCTGCTCCACCATCATATCCCACTCTGCCTCATCATTATTTGCCGACATGGGAATGAGATTACAGGTGGTTATGAGTGAGGGAGATTGAGAGTTCAAAGCACATTTATGGAATGCATGATGGAAGAATGAAAGCATAGGAAGTTGTGCAATTAAAAGACAAAAGCTATACAATTTAAAAGATGAAATAAAAAGCCTTGCATAATATGGGGCTGTTAGCAAAGCGGTAGCTGACAGTTGTATTCTTAATGCATTACTATCTGTGCCAATAAACATTCAATGACCTACAATGTTTGTTTGTGGCTGTTATGAAGTATAAACGATTTGTATGACTTTGTACCTTATTTTGGTCTTTGCATAGAGCCTGTCACAACAAATGTATTCTTATTCTCAGCGTTTTGTGTGGGAAATAAACAGTGTTTTGTAACATTGCTCTGTAAGAAATTTGTGAATTAGAGCAGCATAATTTGCTGGATCGAAATTCGCTGTTGAAACACATGTTTTTAAAATCGTTTCACTTTTTGTCTCCAGCTGCAGGAATGTGTTGTTTGTCATTGTTCCTAAAAAACAAGTTAAATCCATCTGTGGGACTCATCAGGGACATTGCATCAGGTTGCATTATTGCTACTATTTCTGTCTAATAACGCTGTTGTTTACACCACAAAATATTCTTTCTGAAGAAGCAAAGTTCTCGCAACCCCAGAATATGTATTGTGGATCTGTACTGTTTATTTGTTTACATGCGTATTATTGTCATGATACACTCTGTCTTCCAGTACTGAGAAGGCTGCGTTTTCTTCCAGAAGAATCACACCTTCATTTCTCACTGAGCGAGAAAAGTTTGGCCCTCCACAAAAAAAAGTTCTTTGTGTTCCCCCTTTACATGCATGATCTTTGATTTCCGGCGATGTAAGATCAAAATTGCTGCTCGCGCTCGCGCCGCCTTTCATGCGCCCCTCTGTATCGTAGCATGAGAAAACAAAGAGCGGCGAGACGCAGACGTGCAGGAAATCTTAGCAGGCCTGCCACTCAAAACATCCACCCTTGCCAAACAACAGCATCTGCCTGCCACCACAAATACATTAGAAATCAATTATTTATAGAACTCAGTCAAGAACTCTTTAATCTTCTCTTTTTATCCAATTAAAACGCCTAACCGCTTTAAGCCTTTCACAAAGCTTGTGAGCAACATCTTCACTTTCTTGTTCTTGTTCTTCTTCTTTCTTCCATCCTTATTATTTTTCCCTTTTTCGAGGTTGCATATAAGAATTAATGGAGGCTTCCTAGGGATGGTGAGGACATGGCAGAGAAGTGTATAAAGTGTAAATGAACTCTTCCACTCCCACCCCTTCTGGTTACAAAGGAACTATTTGAAGTTTTAATATGAAGCGTTGCCTTCTATTCCCAGAACAGGGGGCACAGGGAAAAGCTAGCGCTCTTTCATGAGCTCTCTCTGCCCAGTGTTAAGGGGGATTCAAAAGCAGTTGAACTGGATAGAGAGATACAAATGCTACTATTATTATGCAGGATTCTGCTTGCCACTTTTTATCACAAATATGTTAATGCTGTGCTGCAGAATTAATATGTCAGGCAGCTTTGACATTTTTTTTTCTTTTCTTATTCATTATTTAAACCATTATAAATACCTTTGCAAAGTTAAACTTGACCTTGTCATACTGTAATTTAAGGTACCATACTTGTGATTTTACACAACAATTTATTTATACCAAACTAAACCACAAATATCTGTTACAAGATATTTAAACCGTAATTTTTTTTTTATTTTTATTATGTTATCCAGCCAGAGAGTGACATTAAGACACCAGAGTTGTTTACAGCTACAAATGAATTTGTTATTGAAGGATAATTAGGACACA
>JAZGTI010009178.1:0-19183 GCA_036877585.1 Botia kubotai | reverse complement strand
GAATTTGTACAAAATGAGAACAAAAAGATGGATGCTACTGAGGATAGTTTGACTCAGCTGGTAGAGGAGCTGTCTATCACTCGTAATGAAGAACACGCCGAAATGGAGGGAAAATGGAAAGACAGCTGGGATGGAATGGGCGATACAGAAGCAAAGCCAGTGTCTTCCATACCACAGGAGCCGCGGTCGAAACGTCCCCCACGTAAACCCACCCACTTTATCTGCTTCCGTGTGGACTCCCCCGCCTCTCTTCAGGCCTTCCAGCGCATTCAGAGGAAGGTTATTTCCCACCTTCCTCAGTCAGAGCCACTATGGGTCGACCCGGCAACCTTGCATGTCACTCTCTCCTTGCTTGTTCTCAGGGGTCCCGAGGAGGTCAGTGCTGCTGCCGAACTCCTTCGTACCACAGTTAGAAACTCCCACAAAGCCCCTATATCTGTGTCCTTCACCCCAAAACTAAAGCAATTCAATGGGACTGTTCTCCATGTGACCCCTCAGCCTATCTCTGATATCCAGAGCCTGAATTCACCCCTGCAGGAGGTCTTCAGGGAGAAGGGCTGGCTTCATCGCCATTCACGATGTCCTTCGTACCATCTCACCCTGGCCAAACCACAGGGGCGCACCACAGAGAAGATGTTTGAAGGAATAGGGTCTGTGAAACTGGCCAAAGATGTGAACTTTGGCAAGCTAGATGTGAATAAATTGTATCTATGTGTGAACGGTCAGCCTAAAACTGAGAGTGGTTTCTACCAGGCTGTATGTGTTGTGCAGCTGCCCAATGTGTAAGTGCTTGGTTTTGTATCAGCGAATAGATCTACATAAAATACAAGATGTACAGTATTTTAAATATCAAATGAAAAAAATTATTCCTATACAAATTGTACCCATTTCTCCCAGTACACTGTATCTCATTACAATGCATGTTGTTTAGATGCTGAATAATTCTTTCGATACATGGCTGCCTATTTCGTTTTAATTCATAGTTTCAAAGTTTGTAACCAGTGTTTACGTTTCTGTTATAGTGAGAAAATCAGGAACTCTTTTGTATTTTCCCAAACTCCCAAAAGTTGTTTTTTTAGATCCGTAACATCTTTGTTTAGTCTTAGTTATTAGTATTATTATTCACAAAAGTCCCATTTTAATGCAAACTACATTGTTCAGAATTTTACTATTAATATTCAGCTGCATCTTAGAATGGATAATTTATTACATTAGATTAATATGTAATAAATAATAATAATATAAAACATTATAGTGGATGTATAGTAAGTATAGTGGATTATTTAATTTTATTTTTGTACATTTCTGTACAAAAATAAAAATCAAATATAAAGATCTTTCTTGGGGGTTGTGTTATGCATTATCCTTATTTATCCTTCAGCACACATTTTAAAATACATGGTCTGCAGTTTGCAGAAAATCTTTGTCTCCTGTTTTTTATATATTTGAATTCTGTTGAGTTGTTCATTGTAAGATATGTTTAGTGGCACCAGTGCGGTACAGGGCAGTATCACTTATTCAACTGGACATGAGGGTAAGGGTGTAATTTTTGTTGAAAGTGGACTGCATATAAATAAGTAAAACTCCATGTTTTTTTTCCCAACTGTTTTTATAGCACAAGCTTTCAATTATTCAAGCTCCAACAAACAACTCTGGACACCTGTACATTTGCCTCCTTTATTTACCTTTTTTGGAAATGGAGAGAAACAAAACAAAGCATTTTATAAAATACTTTTCTTGATTTGAAAGAGTGGGTTGCATGTGTGTGTGATACAGTAGCAGCACTGTTGGAGATACCACTGGGAAGGTCTTGCATATGTAATATAATTTCCTCTTTCCTCTTGCATACACGCACACTATGAATGTATGAGGGATTGTGTCGCCTCTTATTCTCCCCATCCATTCCTCCTTTCTGTGCTTTTCTATCTAGCACCCCTCCCCCATCCTCTCTCGCCTTCTCTGTCAGTGACACAGAAAAACCAACACCACTCTCACGCATTCATGTACCCCCCCATATTCCCCATACACACAAATACCTCTCCTTCCCTCGCTTGTGCTGTTGTTTCCTTGTATTTTTAAATCCCTCTCCCTCTATCTTGTTCAAACCTCCTTAGAGTGTCTAGTATCTCTTCATTGCTTATCACTTCCATATTTTTTTGGGGGGGTGGAAGCATTAAATAATAAGGAATTCCTTGAGGATTTGTGTAAACTGCACCAATAATTTTTTTAAAAAACACTGTCCTTTCTCCTTTAAATAGATTATCCCTGGCCTCCCCACAAGAAATCAACTCATGTATATCAATCTCTATCGTAATGTGTTGTGCACTCTGTCTAAATACAGTACATGTGTAAATCCCTTTCATCCTTGCAAACACAAACACCCATAGAAAGAGAGAGAGAGAAAGAGAGAGAGAGACGGTGAACCACAGCCAACTTCAGTCCTGATTAACGCGACTCTCAGGACCGCACCAGTCTGAAGCTGCCAATTTATTCACCTTCATTAGACTGTATTTTTATTAAAAAATGAAAATAAAAATAACATTTTTCTTTAAAAAACGTATGTGTTCTTATTAACCTTAGTTGTCAACCTTTAAATGGACACATCGCGCTGAATGGATGTAATTTGCTCTGAATGTTATGGATTCCCTATTTCAGTACACTGAACATTCGTTTCGCGTGGATTCGGCATCGAAGACAGCACAGCTGTGGATCTCGTAAGGCGAATTGTGACAGAGAACAATTCATTTGGGAAGTTCTTCCTTCAATGAGTCCGAGAGTATTCAAAACACCTCCCTGCTGCGCGACTGTGGACGATGAGAGTGATGAATAAAGTTCTCATCGGATTTCAGATGTAAAGGTGCGATCAGAAGAAATCGGGAAACTGACAGACAAGGAGTCATCTCTCACTTAAAGTACCCGTCGAGGATTCTCGCCTCTCTCTGAAGACCTTTTGTCATCCTACACATACTAAGCACATACTTGAGCCGAGAGAATAGGCGCGTATTCAAACAATACTGTAGTTATCTCTTGGACGTTTAGATTTGAAAGTAACATGTTACATTTTTAATTAAATTGTATATACAGTGAATCTAATCACTCAGGATGCGGACACAGTAGCTGCCTTTAATCGAAAACAAAAGCAAACACGAACGCGAGAGACTTGGGAGCACATTAAAGCCGCACAGTAAGGTGGGCAGAATTTTTAATATAAAATTGTCCTCAATATATAACCTGCTGTACGGTTCATTTGCAGTGTGGTGGTCTGCCAAATGAATTTACGATGCGTAAGAATGAGAAAAATTAAACAAAGGTTCCACATAATGTCCAGACATCAAGACAAAGCGCTGTAGTTGAAAATGATTTGCCATAACCATAGCATGTAAATCAGAGAGATTGAGATCGATTAGTCTCGTGCTGGGTCAACTCACACAAGTGCAATCTACAATGAATTTGTACACATATTTGTGTAAAATTTGTAACATTTTCATCATACGTGTGTGCACAGTAAGTAAGAGTGGCCCCCAGTGATTTGTATAAGCTTCCATTGGACCACATCTTTGCAAATAGTTTTTGGGCCAGCCATTATGATTTTAACTGGTGATAATAAACAAATAGTTTTGAAGCATAGCAGCACTAAAAATGACCTCTCACTGCAAGTGTATTTAAGTGAATAACTATTATGTTCGTTATTATAGGTAAAACCTGTTTTTAAAATGCCATTACAAAGATAGATAGCTCTCTCATTTTTTAACAAAGATCAGATGATGAGGTTTGGTTAGCTGCTACAAAATCTAATCCTGTTACTGCTGTGCTTTATACATGGCATGTGCAAGTACTAGCTAGACGAAGTGTTTTAGAGCAGTCAGATCATCCGTTACACATATTATAGTATTATAATAGCCCTTTTAAATGTTAATGCTGTATGACTAACTATATCATCTCAAAATCGGTCTTTTGTTAAAGCACTATTCAGATGTGTTACCTTAAAAACATTTCAGAATTTAGAGATTTATGGAGCTTATTAGAAATGTAAATAAAAACTTAACTCTTTATTAAATCAGTTCAATGAATTTACAACACTGGCTATACTGCACAGGGAAGAATGTATTTTCTGAAATTTGACACCTCCCTTCAGCTGTAATAAAAGCTAGGGATAGTTTGTGGATTTTAAAATGACACCAGTTTTGTACTATAATTTAATAATTGTCACTGTGAACATTTCATTTTTTTCAAATTTCATAGTGTATGGTTCATAAAAAGCCAAATAGTAGGTTAATGTTTTCTGTTGTTAATGTCATGAAGTGGCAATTCCAAAGAAACTAAATAACAGTAATAAAAATATATGTAACATTTTTTGCAAGCGTAAAATGGCTTGTTTTGGAAGAAAACCTCTTAATGACATCATTAGTAATCTATGTCTGGAAACCAGCAATTCAAACTGCTGTTGTGTATAATGAGTGATGTGAGAGATTGGACAGATGATGTTTTTAGTTCAGCCAACAAATAGGTTTTGGCTCACAGTCGTGCTGTACAACAGTTTTCTTCCTTATTTTCTTTGCGTTATGCAATGTGAACCATCCTTATAACAAGCTGCCAGAATGCATTATGTTCAGATGTGCTGTACCATTCCAGTCTGAGTCACAGTCTGGATGTTCTTTATCTGCTCTTTAACACTGTTTCACATTCATTTGGTTTTATTGTGTTTTACAGTGGAAAAGAAGACACTTTAATTGCAACACTTCAAGGTTAAATCATTTTAACTAACCTTACCACAATTCACCAGCTTATTTTCTTGAGCCACAGTCTGCTCTGATAGTAAATAAAGAGCTCCCAGACATTATTGTGAACAAAAACACGCCAGACATTATTGTAAGGGTTATTAATAATGCAGTTTACTGTAAGATGTTTACTGTCACTCCATAATGCTTTTGTGATCAGATGACATATTCACATCCAAGAGTTGCATAAAGAATTAGTAATTGTCAAAATGTAACTTTAGTGGAATCATGGGTGTGGGCCAGTCCTTTTGCCACTGTGATGTCGTGCTTTAGTTGTCATTTCATTATTTGGAGTCTGGTCGACCTTAAATGGGCAGAAGTGTGCTAAAATTGCTCAGTGGTGTAAATTTAGCTAAATTTAGCTTTGGTAAATGATCTCTGTTTGTCCAAACGGATTGATAGCAAGTGTTTTTTGCCTATTGTATTTGATTAGTGCTTCATCTTTAAGGCTAATTTTTTTACCTGTGGTTTTCTGTTATTTGTACAGTGAATTTTATCTTTATCATACTGTACATTAAACATAATATGCTTGTAGCTCACAGTCAGTGCTGTGGGGAGTGGTCTGTATGCAGCTGCTTTAGATATTAGAATGTATAGTCCCCTTGTGAGTTTGCAATAATATTGGAATGTATAGCCCCCAGTGAGGTTCTAACCATTTTGCAATGTATAGTATATTTCCATGAAGTCATTATGATGGTAGATAATTCTGCGTCTGATGAGGTCATAAAATGATTGGAAAATGTAGCCCTGGTAAGGTAATAATGACAATAGAAGGTATGTTCCCAGATGAGGTCATAGTGACATCAGTATAAAATCTGATGAATCCTGATAGAATCTTGTAGATCATCATAATTGTAGAATGTGAAACCATCACACCATAATAAAAATAAGATGTTTATGTATTATAATGTTGTCATAATAACTGGAATGTAAAGGGTCAATCATGAGGACATGTATTGTATAGCTTTACATGAGGTTTATTCATGATGCTTTTAGGATATGACCTCCTAAACAGGTCATAATGATTTTAAAGGTATATGTAGACTTATGTGAGCTCATGTCTGCTCTCTATTCTAGCCATCTTGGAAGCCACTTCTCTTAAAATTGATGATCTAATCACGTAAACCTTGTTGCAGTCCCAGTGGTCCTCAGTTTCTTGTAATGAAAATATTTATGTATGTGTGTCTCTACTTAACCTACTTTCCAGAATTTCTGAATTCTTTCTCTTTGTCACATTGTCCTGCTGTTTGCTCTTGTTTGCTTTTTTAGAGTCAAAAGATCATGGTTGGCTCAGTACAAGCTTTGTGTGTATTTTTTATTGTAACATGTTTCTCAACAATTACAGACATTCTGGTTGTTGGACAACAGTCATGGCTGCCATAGCAACTGTCCCCACCTACACCCCATCTCTATGGGTACGGTTATGCCACGCCATCCCTCGCCTGGACCTGACCCTGCAGATCCGAGATAGTGTGTTCATTCCAGACAGCTGGGAGTATCAGCAGGTAACTCTCTCTTTCTCACACTTGTTCTCTCCTGACCTCTCCTTGTTTCTCACTCTCACAAACAATTTTCACCCAACAGCTGGTAGCGGTTGGCACACTGGTGAACATTTGAGCACACACATTTATTTCTGTCATACCCTCTATTTTAGCTTTTTTGTCTATACCCTGCTCTTTTTGTCCAAGTGATATCACAAATATGTCTTATATTGTGCGAACGGAATTCATCACTTTTTGTCTTGTTGTCAACAACGTTCACACATTGATACACACATACACATTCTCACGTCACTCTTACGCAGCTCAGTGTGACACAATTACAGCTAGTCAGATGTATTTGATGTTTAATGTACCATGTGTTTAATGCACCCAGTGCAGGAATAAACCACAAAAACAGAAAACAATCAATCTATAAAATGTTAAGTCGCTTCTGGCTTGATGCAGTCATGGCTTTAAAAGATTATATATAAGCTATCATTGTAACTAAAAATCTTGCAGTATAGTGAGTATTGTAAGGTTACATTTAGGAAAAGAAATCCCTAGTTTGACTACAAAAGAGAAAAGAAGAAGAGACAAAGCCAGATTATAGGATGGAATCTTGAATAGGTTTACAGAATATAAGGCAGATGAGACAGACAAAGACAAAGAGAGAGAGAGAGAGAGAGAGAGAGAGAGAGAGAGGGAAAATGGAAATGGAAGGGAGAAAAAATGAGAGTGAATTGCTTGTGAATAACAGTGGGAATTGGGAAGAGCAAAGATATGATAAAAGCGAACAGACAGTGAGAGAGAAACAGAGGGGCAAAGCAGTGAATGTATTAAAGTAGGTCACAGATTATTAATAGAGATCCAGTGGTGTGGATAAAAAGAATGAAAGGGGAGAAGAGTGAGGGATGAGTGTGCAGGAAAGAGAGAGTGTGTAGAGCAACTGTGGGTAATGGAGAAGAAGACAATGGGGAGAGACTGATAGAAAAAGAAATTGAGAAAGATGGATTGGGACCAGATTAAAGATGAATAGTCTATGAATCCTGAATGAACAATGTGTGTTTGACTGACGAATGAATATCACATGTAGGCTTTAATTACACACATCCCCTTTCCCTTTCTTTGATTGGAGCAACCATGTTGTATTAGCCAATAATATTAAAGAGATGTCCTCCATTTTATGGCACACTGCTTTCCATACAAACACATGTTTTACTGGCATAAAATCATGTAGTATGTATACTCTGTATAAATCTGTAAATAACCCTTGTTAATAACTAGCCATAGGAGGCATATTAAGATTAATAAGTGATTGGATTCATTCATTTACATTTACACATTTGGGGGTAGATGCTTTTATCCAGCGTGACTTGAATACATGACTTGGAGCACTGTCACGCTATACATTTTTACCAGCATGTATTATCCTGGGAATTGAACCCACAATTTGACCAATTGACCAATTGATTTTAATAATAAAGCACAATAATAAAACACTTTAAATGACAAAATTGCATAACCTAAATGTCATACACCAAATGCCAAGTGTCATGCCATGTCATATACACCCTAAATGCTACATATGAATGCCATATATAGGGAAATGCCACATATACCATATATGTGATTTATACCCTAAATGCCATGTTTTGGTGATGTCTCCTCTTTTCTTTCATCTGCTGTTTCTATAGACTCTTCTGGTTCTCTCCAGCTTTTCCGCCATTGCTCTCGTCCTCTCGTTACTTGTTGTCCTTTCCTTTCTTATCCACTATTGCTGCTGCCATCGTGGTAACGGGGGCAGGGACGCAGAGGAAGAAGATGATGATGACGATGCCAGTGGTGGCCATGGATACAGCAGCAGAAAGAGGCGGGGTATCTGTTGTGTCACATGGGTGTCGGTCGCAGCCGTGACATTGTGTTGGTAATACCTGTTATTGTCATTTTTATGTTTCATTGAATATTGTTCTATTAGGCAAAAGATTTTTATTCAGAAGAAGACAGAAACTCATAAGCAGTACCGCCCAACACACCTTTAAAGGAACGGGAATCCCGAGAATGAAAGCTGTGTCATCATTTCCTCACTCTCACGTCTGTCCAAACCCACATGATTTTCTTCTGAGGAACACAAAGAGAGAAATCTGGTTGAGTACATTCAATACAATGGCGTTATGACTCACTTTAACACTTAATAAAGCACCCAAGAGTGTCAGTAAAAAAGTATCACTGATTATTTTCCATGTATAGTTCTCAGGTCGCTTTGAATTGACTTTGAAATTACTTATATTACAAATTCTTTTCACCAAAATGTGATTGGAATAGTTATTTGAATCCTTTAGTTTGTGTTATATTGATGGGTTCCACAGTACTTTATGGTTTCTTTGTCTCTTACTACTGCACTGATCAATCTATCTGGACCATTTAGGGGGCAGATGACATTTAGCACATGAGATCATCCATTCATTCCCAGTGGAATAGCACTAATGAGAGAGAGTAAGACACCCTGCCCACATTGTGCTATAACACATAAAATTACATTATCAGTAATCAGTTTAGTGCTCCTTTTATTAGCAAAAGAACAATCTTAGACATACTACCCTTGTTTGTATACACACTTTGTAAACAGTAGTTTTTCATTTTATTTTATTAATATAAAAAAAATTAAGATATATAAAAATATAATGCTTGTTTTAAACTAGACTGAATTTAATTTGTAAGTTTGCAAAGGATGTTTTTTTTAGTTCTAATTATATTTCTTAAAGTGGAGCTGTGCTGTCAGTGTACATACTGTATTGGCAAAACACCAACCCATTATCTTTAGGGTTATAAATATGAAATTAATGCTTCATGCCTCATTGAGCTCAGCCATCATTTGCATGAGGAATATTTATTCTATTGGTGTCACACATTTGTTTGTATTAATTGGCTTTGTCTCCTTGTCTCTGAGAGCTGGTAGATCTGGTTTCTGCCTTTCTGTGTGTAATGTCAAGATGCAAACGTTTTAATGTGACACATGTTCCGTCTGCAGGCCCGCCCCCATGACATCACTGCCTTTCCATCCATGTTGACCTCTTTTTGGAAGACATAAAAGCAAAATGCTGGTTTACAGTGCAGATGACTTCATATAGATACATATGGAGAGCAGCTGCACCTTCACTGCTTGTGATGCAAAATGAATAACTGTGTCAGACACAGTAAATGTGTGCTTTTTTTTCAGCGTAATCTGGGTCAAACAGTTAGCAAGGGATTGGGTTATACTATTTTTGGCAGACATTGAACAAACATTTGGCCAAGCCATAATCTGGATATTTGAATATGAGAGAAATATGTATATAAAACTCTATTAAAACTATTTAAAGTGTTGATGATTTTGATATGGTAGGCAGAGTGTGGATCATTTCTGATTATCGTTTTAGTTTCTCTGCTTTCTTAGAACAGTCTATTTACACAAGCTGTTTAATATCTACACAAACCTAGATTCAAATGTCTAATTTTGTTCCCCTCTCCTTTCTCCTTTGCTTCTCTTTTTTTACCCTAATCTCTGTCTTTTTCTCTTCCTCCTTTTTCCTTCTTCATATTTCTGCTTTTTGTAGTGTTGCCATTGGCATTGGTTTCTACGGCAACAGTGAGGCGAATGATGGGATGTATCAGTTGACCTCATCCTTGCTCACTGCCAACTACACGCTGGCTTCCATTGATCTGCTTGTGAGAACACACACACACAGACACACACACTCATACATACAAAAAAGCTTTTTGTATCAATATCCTTTTGAAGCCCCAGGGGACCAGAAGCTTAAGGAAAGCAGCAGGGTCAGCACACACATTACATGATTTTATTAGACTGTGATTACAAATAATCAAACTAAGGAATCATCATTACCTATACATGTACAGTATCTGTGTGTATGCGAGAGAGAAAGGCAGTGGGCGAACAGGATTTAAATGCATTTGTGTTTGTCTGATAAAATCTGACTCTAAATATTGATCTGGCTGGTTGTTCGTACTGTCAATCGATTTGTATGTCCCGATATTATTAATGACCTACTTCACTTTTACTGTACTTTTATATTGCATGTTTCTCATGCCTTTCCAAGTAAAATGCTCCATCATGACACTCTCCTCTCTTCTCCTCTTTTACGCCCAGGTTTCGGACACTGTAGCTAGGCTACAGCAGTCTATCTCAGGGCCCTTGACCTCCTTGGAGGATGTGTTTAGAGGAAATAAGCCGGCACTCGTGTCTACACGTTCCTGCAGGCGTCTATCAGAACGTGTGGTGTCTCTCCTGTCCAACCTGACACTGGGAAGAGGTCTGATCACTGATGGAGTGTACAGAGCCAATGGAAGTGAAAGCATATTGGGGGTCCTCACCCCAGCTCCACCATCTGTGACCCTCACCCTCAGTCCATCCTCCAACAGCGATCCTGTGTCATTCTCTCCAGGCTGGGCAGCCAGTACCCTCATGGTGAATGAAGACTACAGGTGAGGGACCTCTGGAGATGTCAAAAGCATTAGTACTGCAGTACAAGTACAGTTATGGGAATAGTGTATATAGTGTATATTGTTGGGATACATCAGAACACAATATGCTAAAAGTCATCATATAATGTTAGTTAGGGTTTAGGACTTAGTTAGGGTAGGTTTTGAGATGATACTATCTGAAAGGCATTGAATCAAAGATGTTCTGAATATGTATTATGTCTATTCATAAGGTGGCTGTCATACGTGCTGTTGCTTTTGCTGGATCTGGTGGTGTGTTTCTTTATTATTCTTGGTTTGGCCAAACAGGCCCGTTGGCTACTTATACTGTGAGTAACTGCTGATCTGCAGCACTATGCAGATTTCTGTACTGCACCCACTCCATGCTTGTTGCCAAATTGATCACATCACCATACTCAATTAAAATGCACCCGACATTCTCCACATAACGTAAAAGGAACAATAACATTTAAAATAACAACTTGTATATATGTATATATCAACACTGTGATATGTTTCAGCATAAAATCCTTAACATAACAAAGGCTTACAGAAAAGGGTAGTTTTATTTTTGCTCACTGACACCCACAGATGCACTGGTGAAAATGTGTGTGTGTTTGCATTCACAGGATGACAGTGCTGACCTGGTTGGCTCTGTTTCTGAGTTGGGGTTCTCTTGGCCTGGAGACAGCCACTGTGGTGGTGAGTATTCAGGCAATGTCAACCCAGACAGGAAAACAACAGTTTTTTGCAAGCAGGCATCCAGAACAGAATCCAGCCATCTGTGTGTGTCAATAAGTCAGTGCACTTTAAGGAGACATTTGTGTTAACCTAAAGCCAAAACAGTGACTTTTTAAGTTTTTAAAGGTCAGACCAACCAAGATGCAGTCACTTATTGTGTACTTATGAAAGAGAGCGAGAAAGAAATAGAGTGTTTGTGTGTGTTATAACAGAAAATGGTTGTCCTCTCTGGGAAACTCAGCAGTCATGGCACAAACCCAAAAAGCCAGGAAAATAGGACAGAGATTAAAGTGTGTGTGTGTGTGTCTGTCAGGATGTGGGTGTCTTTGTAAGAAGTGAAATAAATGGATGCTGAAGAGTTGAAGAGCATAAGAGGTCTTAAGAGCAACAGAAATAAAAAAAGATGAGAGTGATGTTGAGGAATATTGGCAGTAATGGTGTGGCGGCCAGTGGACTACTCAGACAGAGAGACAGAAAGAGAGAGAGAGAACAAAGTACAATTTTTTTCAATTTAATTCTTTAGCTCCTAAAATACTACTACTTTAATAATATGATTTTAGAGCATGTGTCTTAAATTTTTCCTTTTCTATTGGCACAACAGCTTTTCTCTTATTTTAAATTTGAACGTTATATATATGGTAAAAGTCAACTTAATAGATAAAGATACATTTTCAATGTCTTAATATCTCTCAAAATTTTGCTTCTCAATAAATTTATATTGTTTTAGGGATGTTTATATAGGGGGAAAAATAGATGGAAAAAGACCATTTTTAATTCAAATAATAATGTTTTGCAGTAAAATAAATAAATAAATAAGAAAGAAAGACTGTTGAGTGACAGGAAGAGATGGCAGTTGCAGGCTCTCCAAACAAGAGTTTCATTGTCCAGAACTAGCCAAAAGGAACAATTGCCCTGCGCTTTCCTTTTTAACACATACGCACACACGTACTCACTCACTCTTTATGTCCTCTCTGTCTTGCTTGCATTCTCTTCTCAGTACTTCTCCAGTCCTCCTGTGAAGCTCTTGGTGTATTGAGTCGTATTCACTTAGATTAATTACATTCCATAAGAGAGAGAGACAGACAGTAGAGGAAGATGGGAGGACTGGTACAAGAGATGAGGGAGGGATGAGAAAGAGATAAATGAGAATGAGGTGATTTGTATGTGTGTCAGTGAATACAGTAGATCAATAGCAGCCAGTGAGAGTGAAGGAAGTATGTTACTCGGTCACTGTGCCACATCTCTCCTGTACTGACTTCCTTTTTTAGTGAATATTTTTGAAAAGTGTGCTATATAAGTGACTTACTAACTTTCTCTCTGTGTGTGTGTGTGTCTCTCTCTCTCTCTCTCTCTCTCTCTCTCTCTGTGTCTTTCTGTCAGGCTCTGAGTGATTTCTGCTTTGACCCAAGCACATTTGTCCTTAACTCCACTCACTTCAGCTCCAGGACAAGCACAGGTGCTGTGCAGCTCTTTGTCAGACATACCATCTGTGTGTTTCTCTGACGAACACACAGTCTTACCAGTGCTTCTTGTGTTTCTTTCTTTCTCTCGCTCTTTCTTCTCTATAACTAGAAATCCTGGACTACTACCTAACCTGCAACAGGAGAATGAACAGCCCTTTTCAACAGGTGCACAATCTTGTTACATGATGCTGCAGACAGTGATGTCATAGCAGTTACAAAAAACAGAATGTCAATGAAATCAAGGAAAAATAAGCAGAAATATTTCCCTAAATATAATAATGACACAAACCACCGATTAAGATTAAAAAGCAATTCAATTTATGTCACAGTGGAAATGAACAGACATATAAGAGGATTATGACATTATAATCAAGATTTTGTACTCAAGACTTAGAATAGTGGTGTTGGAATTAATGAGAGAAACTGAACGACAAACTATGACACATTGAGCATTTACAGGTTTTATTGTGAACTTGAAGATTTTTGTGAAATCAGCAACAATCATATTTGTTAAACTCTCAAAAGCTACTGACCCAGTCTCAGCGAGCGCTGTCTAGCATCCACTCCCATCTGTCCAGTCTGGAGAGAGACGCCCTCCCACGGTTTCCCAAGGCAGAGGTGTGTTAACATTGCATTTTTACCACTAACAATGGTTTAATATGTGTTACTTTAGCTCAACTGGTGGAGCATTGCGCTAGCAGCACAAAAAATTGTAGGCTCGATTCCCAGGAAAACCCACATGCTGATCAAATGTATAGTTTAAATACAAGTCGCTTGGATAATAGTGTCTTTCAAATGTATATATGTAATATAAGGTAATATGGCTGCCACTGCAAGGAAATATCAATAACAACCTTAGAGAGAGAGAACTCAACATGTTGCCTAGCCTCTGTGTTATTTTCCCTTTTAGAAGTCACTCAGGGAGGTGCAGCAGATTCTCAACGCCACGGAAGGCAACTTCCACCAGCTGGTAGCACTCCTCAACTGTCGAGGGCTGAACAAGGTAACCATAGCAACATATTTCCCATCTCAGCCTAACTGCAAGTGGGAGTGATGCTCTGTAATTGAGGTTGATGAGCTATATCTTATTGTAAAACACAGTGTCTCTATCTACTCTCTTCCTCTCACTGTGCTTCTCTCTCAGGATTATGTAGATTCTCTGAAGGGTTTGTGCCACGATGGGATGGAGGGGTTGCTTTATCTCTCCCTCTACTCGTTTCTGTCTGCTTTGGCATTCACAGCCATCCTTTGCTCTCTCCCTGGAGCCTGGAGGAGCTTTCACAGGTGCATTTCATCCCTCCTCACCTTCTAACATCCATCTGCTGTATTTACAGGGATGGCATTTCTCCTTATATTCATGCCCTAAATTATTCTGAGGACAGTTAGGTGAGCCACATACGACCCATGTAAAAACAGTTCATCTGGGCCCCAATGGAGAACGTCGCCTGGCTAGCAGGCCCCAGGTAATTTGAGTTTGAAACCGTGGCTTTATATGCATTAAATGCAATCTTCATGTATAGGGAGACATCAACACATGTACTTGACAATTTCTTAAGAATGACCCATGAAAGTACATGGTGGTCCTGCTATGTCAGCTAAGTATATACTTTGTTAAATTGTTATTATATGTAGAATGTAGCATTTTGAGGTAAAGTTAGATGATTCCAGCATTGTTATAATGTTAATGCAGATGGGCCATTTCTAATTCAGCTCAACTCAAGTACACTTTGACAGAAATGGGCCTGTGGCAACAGGGTAAATGCTGTCAACCGCTCTAATCAGAGTGGAACAGATGAGAAAAAAAGCGCTCTTCCTTATGGGCATTTAAATGCACTTCACTCTTTTTATTTGTATAATGTACTAATGCTGCTATTATCATTAGTTCTGAACCCTTTTATGTGCTCAGTCACTTATTATTGATTCAGACCTATTTGGTAAACTGACTTGAAATGCTTGATGTTGGCAAATTCAAATTTTTTAAGTAACGAAGGAGACTGCAGTGTACCATTGAAGTCAGATTGTGCCTAGATAGAGTTCATTTGCGCAGACAGTACATGCCAGATGCCTAGATTACTAAAATAGCAAAGAGGAAGGTCTCAGAGCGAGAAAGCGACATGGATTAAAAGATTACCTACTAGACTGGGATTATTTGCTATTATTTGACAATATCTACATGCTTAGTTAAGAGAAGCATTCGGGATTTTCCAGTAATTGTCTTTTGCATAGGCGATAACATACTCTTTTTTTGTGACTCATGTTTCTCTGGTGGGATGGCATAGCGATTCAGAGGAATACGAAGACTCGGACAGTGAAAGCGAGGACCCCTTCACTTCTCATCAGGCACGTAGACAGACGGCCATGGGCTCCCAGCGAGGGGCCTTGCCCCCCTTCTATAGTTACCAGGGGGCCGCCTGGACACCCCCTTTTTCTAGCGCACCTCCATTACCGTGAGTAACACAAGCACAGACACACAGACAGACAGACAGAGTGACCATACCCCTACATTACCACAAGGTCGTGTAGATAACCCAAACATAGTTGAACAGCAGAGACACCAAGTCACGACAGCATTCTAATGGCGAATCATAATTTACACACTATTCATTATAAATGTATGTAATATATAATTTTAATACTTTTTATTTAAAGTTAAGTTAGGGTATTAGCAGACAACTCATGACTCCTAGTTCCTTGTTTGAGCAGTTAAGCATGGAGGATATGTTACGAATGACCTTTGCACAAACACATAAAATAAACACATGTAGGCTTATTTACATAACACTGATAACAAGAATCGTTGTGTCATAGGCAGGCAAACACATAAAGACAGACAGATAAGAATAAGTGTAAGATGGAGTACACAGACAGACAAACATAAACACATACATGCACAGACAGACACACAGACAGGTGTATGTCAAACACAGCCTAGCCAAAAAACAGACAAGAGTCTAGAAGTCTGTCTGTCTGTGTGTCTGTCAATTGGTCTGTCTGCCATTCCAAGACAGACGTAGATTCACCAATCAGACGATGCACAATATAGGTAAATCCCGCCCTCTCCAATATTTCTGTCCACTGTCTAAATCATCTCTGCTGTCCAGACTGCATCACTCTTTTCAAATCTATTGCAGTGTGCCTTACTATTTCTTTTTAACGGCTTTTAAATTCCCCTTGTTATTCTGTCTATCTTTTAAATATTCCTATTTTTAAAAATTCACTTCTTATAATAATAAAATCTATGCAACATGAACACTTCCTCATTTACAGCATTTCTATATGAGTCTTTGTTACTGGCTACAAAAATGAATTCAGTTTCTATTATGTGTCATGAGACACATTGCTTAGCAAATCAAATTAGAGGACCAGAACTGTTAGATAGTTTTCTGATCTGTTCCAGATTCTTTAAAAAAAAAAGATCACAAGAACTCTTTAACTGTCTTCTACCTTCTCTTTCTGTTTCCACCCTGGTTCCTGACTTTGGTCCTGCCCTGCTATCTATTCCCCTTGGCGTGGCATGTCACTGTGTTTTTGGTCTGCTTTCTTTCCTCTCCATCAATTGTTTCACCTTATTCCTTTCTGCACCTCTCTCTTTCTCTATGCAGGACTCCAAACGTTTCCTCCAATGGCAACCCTGGTTATGAGAACCTGCTTTTGAGTGACAGGCAGTCCCCACCCCCCTCTGTGAGTTCCCTTGTATTTGTGACATTATTGCATTCTGTGGCATTCCCATGATTTATTGTATTAGGATTCTAAAAGACTGACTGACAGATCAATTGACCCTTTGCTAAGCCCCGCCTTCAAAATGTTACTGACAATTTTCCTCAACTGTTGGTTGTTATCTGCTGTGTTACTGGACAAGCTTTAAGTATTTTCTAAGGTAGCGTCTACGGAAGTCCTATGTGTAAATAGATAATTCATGACAGGCAGTCAATTTATGAACATTTCCGCTTACATCCTATATTAAAATAAACCTCTTACATCCTATATAAAGGCTGTCTAAGTGAGGGGGCGGTGCTGGTGAAGGATCAGCTGCTTTTAAATGTAATAGGGAGAAGGATAGATAGCACTACATTATTTTTGTATTGTAGATTATGCACTGATTAATATTTAATATTTGCTTTTTTCTTCCCATCTTTGCACTCCTCCACTGGTCTCTCTTTGTCCATGGATTCTCTTCCATCCAATTATATGTTGATATCTGTAACTACAGTACTCTCCCAGCATGCTGACTGGCTACGGGGGCAGTCAATCACACTCCAACCCTGCCCATTCCAGAAACCTGTACTCGCACTAATTATTTTTTATGTATAGTAAAAAAATGTATAGGAAGGTTTAGTTTTCATATAAATGGGCACTTTATGAGATGAGAGACTAATTGAAAAGAAATTTTAACTATAGATGTTAAATATCTGTGTGTAACGTCAGTACCATTGAGTCCTAGAAACAACTGGATGTAATAGATAAATGATTGCCAGAGAAAGTAATCCACTTCATTTAGTATTTAAGCTCATCACTTCCTCTTCCTCTAGTGTCATTGTAAACATTGCTCTGAGGTGGAAACAGAATGGTATTGACGTTACAGTAGTGGTCAATTTCTAAATGTATAACCACTTTATTTTGGAGTTTATATATGGTTATATGTAGTCACAGATACATAGTGGCAATGGCACAATTTTTTGTATGATTATGCAGTTTTCTTTTCACTTTTTAATCTTTGACAGGACCCTGTTTTTTAAGTGGCAATTATGCATTACCTTGTATACCCTCTGATACTATACAATACTATATAATTTATTTCTATAATATAAATGTATATGAATATATATATATTCAATGTATAAATGTTTGATTGTTAACACATTTTGATGATCAACAAAACACCAGGGAAACATTGTCGAGGGTTGGTGTCCATTTTCTCTACTGGCTCTGAGCAATACAACTGCATTTGCCGATTGCAAAGCAATGGCCATAATGTAAGCAGCAATAATCATCAGGACTTGCAAGCACCATCTGTGTCTGTGTGTGTCAGTATATACAGTATATATACATTTGAGATTGCATTGGTCCCTTCTCTTGGCTATCAACCTGTTGTTAACCCTTAAATATTAGTTTCTATGGTTTAATGCTCCTTTTGAATGGCATCCTTTTTCACTACAGAGTCTAATATAAATGAAATAAAAATACAGTAACAAAATGTAACATCTCAATATCTTTGTGTTTCTTGTTTCTTTAAACCTGCTGATACAAATACTGAATAAACATACAGTACACTACATGGCCAAATTAAGTAGATGCCCCCTTTCATTAAAAGATTTCAGCCATTTCACCTACACACGTGCATAAACTAAATGTAAAAATTAATTTTTAGTAAAATGGAGCCCTTTTATGTTCCAATGTGACAATGCCACTATCCGAAAATCTAGATATTGAAACACATCACCGAAGCCAGCCAGCTCCATCACCCAACATGAATGCCTGACCTCACTGATGCTGCAGTATCTGAACGGGATCAAATCACAGTTTCAACATCTAGTGAAGAGTGGAAGCTGGTTCAGTGAAGGACCAACTGTCTTTTAATCCCATTGATTTGCCATTTGAAATTAATTTATTTAACAAGCACACAGGTGTAGTGTTTGGGTGTGTACATACTTTTGACCCAAAAAATTAGCAAACACAAGAATGGCGTAATGTCTTTACACCAATAACGTACCTGGGACAGTTTAAACTCTGTGATGTCATTAACCTGTTATTAACATGATGGAATTTGACTTTGTTCTGGAATGCATGCAGTCTGTATTTTTGTTTCAAAGTTTATATTAATACAGTTGTTTTGACCAAGCTACATCATATTAGACAAACATCTCTGCTTTAAATTCGATAAACAGCTCAGAGTAAATGCAACATCTGCACCCGAATGTTCTTGTAGCTCAAAGCAGACTTTTACATTAGCACATTTTGTGAGTTAACCAGTAATCCTGTTCTACATTTACACATAGCACTTTACCGATAAATTACTGGTAATGTTACAACTTCTCTTACTGGTAAATTGCCAGGATCAATTTGCCTGTAATCATTTGCCTGTTCTCTTACTGGTAAATTTGCCAGGTCTCGTTCACATGATCACACAGTAAAGACAGCATATGTGGGGGCTAATATCTACTACTTGTTGTTATATCATTTAACAGTTTAATAGACTTCATCCTCAAGTGCCAGTTAAATATGAATAACATACATATAAACT
>JAZGTI010009177.1:0-19186 GCA_036877585.1 Botia kubotai | reverse complement strand
TCTCTGCCAGAAGCAGCACGATCAAACAGCTTCTTAAGCTCCTCTGAGAAGGACTGAAATGATGCACAACATGGAAGCTTCTGCTCCCAAACAGTAGTTCTCCAGCTAGCTGCCCGTCCCGAGAGCAAAGTTATAACGAAAGCCACTTTAGATTCCTCCGTGGGAAATGATAAGGGTTGGAGCGATATATACAAAGAACACTTGGCCAAAAACGAATGGCATAACTGGGGTTCACCTGAGTAAAACACTGGAGGCGGGAGGCGGGGTTCGGTAGAACGAGCAGTCTGATCCACAGGAGCCGGTGGGTCGGATGTCGAAGGTTGCTGAGTCGAAGCGGTCTCCACCTTCAATTGCTGGAGCTGAGTGGTTAACTCAGAAACCTGGGCAACCAGAGCCTGGACATCACGACCCGTAGCCAGCATTTGTTCCTCCTGATGCTCCATGCGTGTGTTGCTGTTAGACAGAAACTCTCTCAACTCCGCCGCACTCGCTGGATCCATAATGGTTGGTTTGTTCTGTCACAATGAAGAGGCTTAAGATCCAATGGCCAGTGCAGAGTGTTTATTGAGGGACAGCAAATGAAAAACAACAGCCGACGGAAACGCCAGCCGAGTGAGAGAACACGCACACCACGTGATCACAACGCGCTGAATACACGCTTAGCCAGGAGTCCAATAATAAGGAGCAAATCCAAAGGTGAGTGCAGTAATTCGCTAGGCAGGACGAGAACAAGAACTCGATGAGTTGAACGAGAGACGAGACAAGATTAACAAGCCAACAACACACAATGCAAACACCAGGCTTAAATAGATAGCGCAAATGAGCTGCAGCTGTAGCGCTCTGATTAAACCGGCAGCCGTAGTTACTACGCGACAGACGCGCACACACCAGACAGAGACACAAAACGAAGACACAGAGCCATAAACCGTGACAATTATACTGTAAATTGACTGTGTGGTGCTTTGTATTCAGTTGTAATTTTGAACCTGCAAATTTGTGACCTGCAGGGAGGGATGTATGTAATCCAGTTACTTGACTACTATGCTTGCAATGGAGCCTGTCTTCTGTTCCTGTCTGTATTTGAGTCACTGGCCATAGGTTGGATATTTGGTGAGTCACAAACAAGCAACAGAAATAGAAATCTTACAGGAGCATTTCACCCCAAAACCTCACAAGTTTGTGTGCCTATATAATCTTTAACATACATGGTAAACACATGCTTGCTGACCTCTATGGGAAGAATACTTAAGTTGCATCCCTCTATCCCTAGATAATTTTATAGGTCAAAATTCTTACAGTAGCAGGCAGTATGCCAGGAGAACTGACACAAGAAAAAGGCTGCTTTTATAGTTATAGTAATAATTATTACTACTTATATAGTAATAATTAGATTAAATAGGTATGCTCCACTCAAACTAATGTTTTGTACTTTCATTACACAAGCTTGTTTGTCCACATAATCTTCAGCATATGTGGTACACCAACACAGTGTCATGACAACTCTTTTTTTTAGATAACTCTTTTTATATGATCTGTTTTCACCCAGTGATAACAGACAGGCAGGACAGAGTGTTTGGTGGCCATGCTTAGGTAAACCAACAACTTGTATAATGGCGTCTGTATATAGGAGGAGGGTAATAGGACGAGTCCAGATGTTAAAGCCCTGCACAGCCTCAAATCTAAGCCCTAGCCTGGCTCTGGCCCGAGATGCTCAGGCCCTAACTCAGCCCTTGTCCAGCAGCTTATCAGAATATTCGTCCCGAGTCGAACAGGAGCCTGTGGTTTTTATCTTCCCCATTACACAGCTTATACTACTGTTGCAGCCATTTAAAGAATTGTTTTTTTAATATCATTAGTTAATAAAATATATTATATATGTTACATTTTCTTTTGTTTTTTTATATTAAATTAATATAGAAAAATGTTTGGAGCATTTTTTGTAAAAGTTTTGTTTTATAAAATGACAGCCAAGCAGCCAGAGACCGAACAGTTAGTTGACCATATGTTTAAACAACTTAGCCTCTTAAATCAACACTTGTTGTCTACAATAAAATCTATTAATATAAATGTCACAATGTTAATTTAAATGTTTATCATCACCACATGTAAGTTTTGACAGGCCACTCTGTTGTTCACAACGTTGTGCAGAAAAACAAATGAAACAGGCTTTAGAATCTTAACAAATTATAAAAAAACATGCAGGTTGTTTTACTCTAAACCTAAGCTATGATTCAAAATTAAAAAAGTTTTACCACAAAACATGGCCATTCTTGTTTTGGAAGTCTGGGGATGTGTGCTACAACTATTTTGACTGTCATTTAAATGTAAATTTTGTAACCAGTTAGTCTAAAAGAAAGAATCCCCTAGGGGACAGTCAGAGAGAACAGTCAGAAAACGTCTCTGTTATGTATGTAACCCTCATTCCCTGAAGAAGGGAATGGAGACGTTACTTCAACAACCTGACGTATGGGGTCTCGCTTGAGAGCCCTATCACCTTTGAATAGAAAAAAAAAACGCACCAATGAAGATTGGCCTGAGAGGAAAGAGCCAATAAGCATTGGGCAAAGGTGTTGCGGGCCGAGTCATGCCTACCCGGAAGCGGGTATATAAAACTGGCCGCAGCTCGCTTTCTTTCAGGTTTGTGCTGAGGAGTCGAGATGTATCCCGGTCAATCAGCAGTGAATTAGGCTTGAGGCAAGGGGACGTAACATCTTTGTTCCCTCCTTCAGGGAACGAGGGTTACATACGTAACCGAGACGTTCCCTTTCAGTCAGTCATGTTCTATGTTACGTCAATGAACAATGAACGTCAATGAATAGTTCTTGCACTAGGTTTTACTAGACTCTCCTTTAGAGAAATGATTTTGTCCATAACTCAAAGATAGTTAACTGTTGTGAGTTAACACTTGTACTTAACCATGAGATTGAGATGGACGGAAAAAACAGCAGGCAGGAGATGAAGTGATGATGGAATAAAATGAGCAGTTTATTGAATAATCCTAGTTGCTTTCTCAATGCTCAATCTGACTTTATCTGGACAGCACAAGTTCAATCAGTGATATACCAGAGACAGTGGAAAATTACTGCTTCACAACATTGTCCTGTGATGTCAGTGAAAACCTTAAAATGGACAATACAGACCCAACATAAGAGTAAGCAACATTATTAAATGTAGAATAGAATACAAGGTAGAATGAAATTAATATATGAAAGAATAATAACCTGAATATATAAAAAATAGTAAAGAATTAAAAGCATAAGAAGATTAGAAATGAAATACAACACAGATATATGTCTGTACTCTCAAGTCAGAAATTCTGTCACAAAAATTCAGATCCTAAGATCCTTTACTTTCTTCTGAAAGTCTATTGAGATAATATGAATTTTTAATTAAATGCAATTGAAGTATCTGATGATTCACTTTAAAAATTATTAAAGCACCAAGCAGGGTCAAAAATGAAGAGTCGAAAATTAATGTGGTGCAGTGATAATTTTTTTTAAGTCTTCCGGTCAGTTTTGGTGAAAAAGAACTGGAGGCCAGCCACCATTGCTCTCCCGTGCATTAAACTGTAAATCATGCATGCTTAAACATTGCTTTTGTTTTGCTTAAAGTATGTGTAATTCTTGGAAATATTTTTTTACTTTTACTCCTGGGTGCTTTATAAAGCTTCAAAGTGAGTCATAATGTGCTGCCATTGTACTGAATCCATCCAACAGGATTTGCATTAAAATATTTTTTTGTAATACGTTTCAGAAAGAAATTATATTTTGGGGTTGAATTATTTCTTTTGTATTGTGTTAAACTATTTCTTTAACACAATGCACAAGTACAGTATAAAACCAGTGTATATATAAAACCAGTGATGGTCTGTTCTCTACATACCACAGGTGCTGACAAAATGTTTGACATCATTGAAGACATGACAAAGACACGACCCAACTACATATTCATACTGTGCTGGAAATACTTTACTCCTCTAGTGTCCCTAGTAAGTGTATCTGCTTCTGTTTGATGATTTTTGGTGTCTACTACAACCCCAATTCCAAAAACGTTGGGACAGTATGCACAATGAAAAAAAAAAGAGTAATTAATATGTTCTACTCTCCCTGTGCTATATCAAATGCACTATAACAATAACACATTGTTTTGTTTGTTTTTATTTTAAATTTATATGTAATTATTTGTTGTTGTTTTTTTAAATATACCCTCATTTCGAATCTGGTTATTACAACACAAAAAAGTTGGGACAGTCTAGCATTTACCATTGTGTAAAATCATCATGCTTTTTAAAACCTATTAAGATTTTGGGCATTGAAAACACAGGTTGGTTAAGTTTAACACTTTAAATTTTCCTCCATTCATGCACCACACTTTCTCAATTAGAGAGAGGTCAGGATGATCAATTTAGTACCAACCAAGAAGAATTTTATTTCTCAGAGGCTCTCAGAGGCAGAAATAAAAATAGGAACAAATGAGACAATTAATAAAATACATTAAAGAGTATGGAGCTGTAAAATTAATGTATATTACAGCTACAAATGATCTGGATTTAAATACATTTCATGAGTAAGGTTTGAGTTCATTTTGAAATCTTCAATAAAATTGTCTTTTGATTCCAGACGTGGCAAGTCTGAGCTCAGTCTGTGATATTGTGAGATATTTTTCTGCATTAAGATGCCCTCAAAGATATGTAAGTTACCCATGTTGTGGGTACTGACACACCTGATGCTAAAAACAGCTTGGATGGTCCTTTTTCTCCTTGGTCTAAAGAACATGACAGCTGTTTTTTCCCCAAAACATCAGAAATGTATACTTGTCAGACCAGATAGTATTTAACTGTTGCTTTCTGTCTCAAATGAGACAGTTGTTCTGAAGAGGCTACAGGCTTTTTTGTGGAGGCACCTTATACCCTATAACTCAACTGCTTCACCCATTTAGCATCGCCTGCTTCATCACCTTGTTATTATAACTGGACAGTTATTAGTCCTAAATTGCACCTGTCTCAACTTTTTTGGAATTGGGGTTTTATAACTTTTTACAACTGTGGATTTTATCTTTCATTTATTGTTATCATTCATCATTTACCATCTATTCATAATTTACTATATATTATCTACCCTTATATGGGTTAACTATAATAAGCATGGTTTTTAATTTAAACAGTTTTGTGAGAAATCAAAACTGTTAATTAAAAATGCTACATTTTTAGTAAGGGTAAAGGATTTTAGGTTACGTAAAGACTTGTGTGGTCTTATTCTCACACTTTCTCATTCTCATTTGTACAACCTCAGGTGTCTCTTGTCTGTTCTCTGGTGCAGTACCAGCCCCTGACATATAACCGTTGGTATGTGTACCCGGGTTGGTCATATGCACTAGGCTGGTTACTGTCCCTGTCCTCTATTCTCCTGGTGCCTGGCTGGGCACTGGGACAACTGGTTGCTGGGAAAGGAAGCCTGAAAGAGGTGGACCTAACATACATTATTAACCAAGTACACTGACAAGGCATTACACTATGACCATCCCCAACAAAGAGAAATGAGAGCACCTGGCAACTGAACAAAGCGGTAGGTGCAGTTCACAGTGCAGTATATATACCACAGAGGACTGGCTTCTGGTCAGTACAGTGTTCAGTTTCAGAATGCGAAAGGCTGCCGATTGATCAGAGTTTGATAAAGGACAAATTGTGATGGCACAGCACCTCAGAACTTCAATCTCAGAAACGGCACACGATTGTCCAATATTACAACACCGCCACCCTGTGTCCAGCTAACAGTGGATACAGTTGCCATAGCCTGTACACAAAAGGGTGCGATGAACTCTGTGCTATGACACATTTCCCTGGTCACCACTGTTGTAGCTGCTTGTGATTTGTTGCACTCTGGCCCTGCGGTCACTAGGAAGAATGTTCAATAGTCTGTGTTCCTCTCTTGCATCAATTAGCCACAGATACACGTCTGAACAATGGTGCACCACACTTGATACATACTTACCACAGCGGCAATCCACAATGAGCCCCATTTCTAAAATCGAAGCGCAGAGGCGGCAGCACAATTTGTTCTTTCTCAAACTCTGATAAATCAGCAGCCTTTTCCTATTCTGACCCCAAACACTCTACTGACTGAAAGGTGGTGTGCATATATACACTGCTCTATGAACGGAACCTGTGTTCAAATACCTTGTGTGCTCATAGCTCGGGCTAGGGGTGGCTATAATGTAATCACTCATTTGTGTAAATTACATAAAACTTTTCCACTTATAACTACTAATTAAACTTTTGATTCCCTGTTTCTGTCTTAGCGTTGGCATTTCTTGTGTAGTCCTGATAAGAACCTTCCTCTCACCTGTAAGCAACGAGTTAAAATACAGGAAAAAGCATGCACTGCAGAGATGGTAGACTTGTATTAACTGACACAACCTCCTGTTTGTTAACGTTTCTGTATGCATGTTCCATGTTCCTCTTGTTTATACCAGTCACCAGTGACGGGAGAAAGCATTTTAAAGCTTTGTAATTGATTCACTTTGTTTTGAAGCGCTACATGCTGGTGACACCTGCTGGTGAAAGTGTAAATCTGCTGGATAAAGCATAAAAAAACCCCAACATAATGCATTTTACAATTCAATTGCAAATGTTTTCTTAAAAAGTTAACGGTTTAAAATGAATTATAAATCATTAAATACTATTAACTATTAGTACTTGTTTGTGTTTTCAGTTTTATTTAAGGCTAATCAGACAATTAACACACAATTGACACATATCACTGTTCCTTTTTAAGTCTGGACATACAGTAATCACTGCAAAGACAATATCCTTTATCTTTAATCAGATTCACGAATACAATTTAATTAGAAATGTTTAATAATCAGTAACCCCAGAATTTAAAAACAAACAATTAAACTCAAGAAAACTACAATTCAAATAAAAGACAGATTAAACTTAAATAAACAATAAACAGAGACAGACACAAACGATAACAAATCTGACGCGGAACATGGACCAGGCACGAGAAACACGATCAAACAACGAAGAACGAGATTACAGAAAAACGCGGAAGAACTTTGGATAACTAACACAGGTAAGGCACGAAGAACCAGCATGGGTTGAACATACCAGCACAGGACAGCTGGCACAAGGGCATTAAATAAAAAACGGAAACAATGACAAACAGGTGTGTGAAATCAAAACAAACGAGGAAACAAGGGAGCGGGGTCATGACGCGGGACCGGAGAACACATGGCAAATGTAAACAAAACCAAAGCCATGCGCTTTCACATATAACGGACACCCAGAGCGCGAGTCTAGACCCCTACTCTCGGAACGGAAACCAAGAACGAGTCGGAATCTAGCCCCAAGCTCTGACATAAAACACCGACTGTGGCAGGATCCTGGCAAAACGCGATCTCCAGACTTGACAAGAAGCCAGGACCCTGACACTGTCACTGTTATCTGTCCTGCTTAAAAAACCCATTAGGTTTTTAAATGCATTGAACATTTAAAACTAGGACATTTCTTGCCTCATCATAAATGTGACCCTGTCTGTGAAATCCAGGATAAAGTCTCATAATGTAATAATGACATTGGGAACATCAAAGTAAAGGTTATTTTTTACAAAATGTTCTTTATGTTAAATGATTTTATGTAGAAAACAGTAAATCACAAAAACATTACATTAGTCACAAATTTGCAAAATCTAGTAATTAAATTGTTTCTTGGACGCTCACTTCACAGGAGGTTTGGCTTGTAGCTTCATCCTGCTTGAAATGTCACATTCTATATGCAGCATGTACAGTGTACTGCGCAGGAATATAGTCAGTGCAATTTAAACTGTTCTACAACTCTGTGTCCTTCTTTAAGATGTAACTATGAGAACTTATTAAGCAGGTGTTGTAGAAGTTACTTGTGTCATCACCAAGCAGAATAGGTGGGCCTTGTGGTACAAGGTTTCACACTGCTGTCACATCACCATTTTATGTTTTAAGTGATAGTATTTTAAAACTGTCCTCTTTTGACTGCAAAAAAATACAATTCTTACAGGTTCGCTCCATCAACAAGACATTATTTTAAGTGGGATTTTAAATGAGGGTTGTCTCTCTAATTATTTGTGAATAAAATGTATCATTGTGAATGCTCTAAAAAACTAATCTACTTCTGCTTAAGCTGAATTATCCTCACCTACAGTATACTGAGGCCTGTGTTGATAAAACAGCTGTTTAGTGAAGAACTCGCAGACATCTGTAAAGACAAATAATTCTTTAGTCAAAAAGAGTAGTGCTGTGGCTTGTAGATTAGAGACACAATCATTGATATGTGTGTGCTTTACAAGCATTACAGTAAAATATGTATACATACATATATATATTGTCACGGGTGAAGAACCACACAAGGCAGGATCAGTGAAAGACCCCGGAGGGTGGATTTATTACAGTAAATTAGAGTGATGAAATGGGCAGGTGTGGTGATACTGGCGTGACTGGTGCTCTGGGTGCTCCTAGTACCCGTGAAGAGTGGGTGTCCTGACGTGCTCCAAACTAACGGGCTGACGGTCACTCGCTGCTCTCTAGGGGAAACAACACAGAGGTTAGTCATCATACGAGCCAAAAACGAAAAAACACTCACCCTCTTTGAGAGCGTTGGCGGCTTTTAAAGCTGCTTGCTGATGAGGAGCAGCTGTGGCCAGTCAGCCCGCGATGAGGACGTGCAGGTGTGTTGCGTTTATTACCAGGGCGACGCTGATGAGTCCGGAGACGCTCGTCACAATATATATATATATATATATATATATAGATATAAAATACTTTTTCAGTATTGTAAGTGACAAGTAACAATCAATAATAATATATAATAATAAAATGAGAATAATTCTCATTTTTCCACATTAGGTACCTCAGGGTAACCATTGCCACCCCTGTTTGTGCTCTTGCCCCTCCCTTGCCATGCCATGTAAAAAATCCTGGACATGCCCCTGCATCTAATATGATGTTGTTGGGTTAAAAGCAACGGCATTAATGTAATCCAGCTTGGTCCTCACTCTCTCTGCAGTCACCCCAGTCTGCCATTCCCCACCTCTACCTTGCTCGCTTAAGACTACAGTGCACCCTTGGACTTCCGGGTCGCCAATGATCTCCGTCTCAGTCCCCCACATGGCTCCGCCTGAAAGTACCACTGGAATTCGCCAAGTCTTCTCCCTTCATTACCTCTGCCCTGCTACTTAAATTGTACAATTTTGAATTTTTTGAATGATGACCTCTGGTACTTTTGAAACTTCAGTCAGCAGGGCTACAAAATATCAAAATAAATGAGCATACATCCACCTGTGGCTTTTTTAAGTGTTTAAACAGGCAATTAAAAAATTGTATGTACCAGCTGGACAATAAAAAAAATTAACAGTGGGTTGTTTTAGATACTGTAAAAATTGTGTAGTTACTTTTAACTTTATAGTTTAATTATGTCTTGTAAGATGTTGATGTTGAAGTTACAAATACTTACAAACACATGACAAACTGCAACAGCTGTTCTGTCTCCATCTCCAATTACACTGACACATGCAGAATACTCTTAGAGGTGTTGGTTGGGACTTGCAATAGCCTGGATGGAGTTCCCAAGGCTTCTGCCATAGTCAGTCAGTGGTGGTGATTGTTCTACAGCAACTTCCCAATTATCCTTAGTGCAGCCTTTTTTCCAGTCTCATGCTTACTAAGAAAATGTCTTTGCCAAGAGTCTTTGCTGAGTTGTATGTTTTGTTTCCCTAAGTAAGATAAATGATTAAAAAAACATTAAAATAGTGCCATAGCAAATCTTGCAGGTTGTAATAGATATATGCAGTATATGTACAATTAACATATAAGAAATAGTATACAAAGAATGAAAGATAATCAGCACAAATAATATACAAATACAAACAAACCTTTCTTTTTGTGTGATTATCATTATCTGTCAACAAATCAGACATCATTAAATCATTAAATACCCTTTTTTAATGTGTTGTACTACCTGTAGTGTGAATAATTTGCACCCAGAAGGCTGAACAAGTATGATTAGGAGGTTCTTGCAGTGTTACAGCCTTCTCAATCTTGTAGAACTTGTAGTATCACTGTCATGATAAAAACAGTGTCTAAAAGACTGTGCATTCCATTGCCGGCCATTTGAGGAAACGGGTTGTCGCCACCGGTGCTAACTTTGAAATGTAATGATTTGCTTTAATTTTCCTATGTAATAAAGTACAAGTACGATTTGTTTCAATACATTTTTATTAGAAATATGGACTTTATTAACTATTTTTAATGCCTAGTTTCTTTTCACCCACCCTGTATATGGTATGTTTACATGTTACATTGAACATTACAACATATATTACATATTTTTCCATTACATACATTAAACACACCTATTTATACACACACCTGCACTAGCACAATTGAAACTGTGTCATTTTGCACTTTGTACTTTGTAAAGGTACTTAGTATACTGTATACTTGAAAGAGAGAAGGAATTATATTGTGTTTTCTGTACATATATCCTGTATGCATGTTTATAGTTACAAAAATTTGTTAGTTAACGTTTCTGAAGCAAAACTACAGCTCTTGAGAGGAACGGTTTCAAGGAATAGCCTTAGGAATAATTTTTAGTTTTTTGAATGGTAAAGCTCTAAACTGGGACAGCAGTTGGCTGAGTGAATCTATTCCCAGACTGGAGGGTGTAAATTTTACATATTATATAAACTATTTAATTAACACAAATTTGTTTAAACTTGTTTTATCTCTACCCAACCATGCAATGACTTGTTTAACAAATCATGGGAAGCTGTCATGTTTATTTCATGAACAGCAACTAGAATTCTTTTTATCCTGACACTGCAGTATGAGTAGAACAGGAGGACAAATAAAGGAGAGAGGGCACTGGGGAAGTAAATCAGAGTATCTTCTGGCTGTGGCAGGAAATGTAGTTGGTCTGGGTAATGTGTGGAGGTTTCCCTACCTCTGCTACAAGAATGGAGGAGGTATGAATACACAAATGCTTTATGATTGTTTTTTATGTATGCATATTGCTGGGTATAACACAACTGAAAAGGCTGTTGACAGTTACAAAATAGATATGGTATTTTTAATTAATTTGATATTTTAATTTAATTATTTTTAATTAATTCACTTGGCTTTAGCATTCTGTCAGTGGTGTTTGTATAATGTATTTTTATTCAGGTACGTTCCTGATACCCTACCTAGTGTTTGTGGTTACCTGTGGGGTTCCTCTGTTTCTGCTAGAGACAGCCACAGGACAGTACACACGACAAGGTGCAGTTACATGTTGGCGTCGACTCTGTCCACTGGCTGAGGGTAAGTCATAAAAAATTGCTTCATAAATAACTAAAAGAGGTGTATCTTTTAAGATGGTAATAATATAATAATAATAATAATATTTTTTCTGTGAGTATGCCTTGCCAGTATTTGCCTTTGCACTGTTTTCCACATTACAGTGACAAAATAATATGCAGTTTATATATAATATTTAGTCCTCTTAATTTGCTTTTGATTTTGGTGAATGAGTGTGGCCTATTCTTTTCATTTCAGTTTTGGTTTACTTCTAGTCTTTTTTTTTTCTTTTGCCAGGTATTGGTCATGCAGGAATGCTGATAGTGCTGTACAGCTGCATGTATTACATCATCATTCTGGCCTGGGCACTTTTCTATCTCTTTTTCTCTTTTAGCTCCCAATTGCCATGGGCCAGCTGTGACAACCCCTGGAACACAGGTGATAATTTAAAATCAAAACATAAATAATTAAAGGTAACATCTGATGAATATCATGAATATACTGCATCAAACAGGTCTCCAAACTCTTTTTCTGTGTTAGATGACTGTGTGAATTTTGCTGCAAAGAATCTGACCGTCAACTGGACAGCACAAATGAATTCAACCTCAGCAGCTACTGAGTTCTGGGAGTAAATAAATAGAAATGACCAAATTATCACATGAGTCTTCCAAGAACAATTCATTTACATATTTTAGAAATATAACCTTTTAAGTTGTGAAAACATAAAAGGCTTTCATCGCATATTTTCTCTCCACATTGTACAGACGTAGAGTGCTAGCTCTTTCTGGAGGTATTGAGCAGATTGGGAAGATCAACTGGGAGATTCTTTTATGTGTTATTGCAATGTGGATCACAATTTATTTCTGTATCTGGAAAGGAATCAAATCTACAGGCAAGGTGTGCAAGAATATCATTTGAATATCACTTGAATATGAGAATATTACCCAGTAAATTAGTTTCCAATTCACTGTTTCTTGTACTGTGTGTGTAGGTGGTGTATTTCACAGCCACATTTCCATACGTGATGTTACTGGTGTTGCTGATTCGTGGATTGACTCTTCCTGGAGCTGTGCAGGGGATCGTGTTTTATCTGTACCCTGAGCCATCTCGTCTCTCTGACGCACAGGTAAAACCAATTGCACTCTACCCCCATGAGGCATTATAGCAGGGATGGGGAATCTTGTTCCTGGAGAGCCAGTGTCCTGCAGAGTTGATACAACTCACCTGCCTGTAGCCTTTAAGTAATCCTGATTAGCTGGTTCAGGTGTGTGTTGATTAGGGTTTGGAGCTAAACTCTGCAGGACACTGGAACTCCAAGGTTCCCCATCCCTGCCTTATAGTATAGAGTTATATTAAGAAAATAAACTAATGCAATTAAACATATACAAAAAAATAATTCATACTACTGTAGCACTGCAACACAAAGTAAAACTTTCAAACATCAATAGTATAGTAAATAGCAAACTATTTGAACAATATATTGAAATATGTGTAGGTTTGGATGGAAGCCGGAACCCAGATCTTTTTCTCCTATAGTTTGTGTACTGGTACTCTCATTGTACTAGGCAGCTACAATAAATACAACAACAACTGCTACAGGTAAGTAGATACTGTCTATAGAAAGAATGAATAAGTAAAGAAATTAATTATTTAAACATTGTTTGTTGTGGCATGTACTTTCTTGTTTGCGTGTGGGTACAAATTTGTTTTAATGAATGAATTAACATGTATTAACATGTATATGTTATAACATGGATTAACATATGTATATTTTGTGAATATTTAAAAAATATATAATAATAATATAATTTCTAAATTTAACACAGAACTGTTTTAGTGTTGGTGGTGGGTTAGGTTATAGTATTCTTAACTAGCTGTGAGTAGAAACAGTGGAACATCTATCGCATGTCCCCCTTTGTAATCTATGGTTATCCTGTCAGGGACTGCTTGTGGCTTTGCCTGCTGAACAGTGGCACCAGTTTTGTGGCTGGCTTTGCTGTGTTCTCAGTCCTGGGCTTCATGGCGCATGAGCTGAATGCCCCCATTGAGAAAGTGGCAGAATCAGGTACCGCATCATTTAAATAAAAACAGACATTGTAATAATAATTGTAATAATAATAAAAACACCAAATGCTTAAAACTAGAACTCTCTTTCAGGTCCAGGTTTAGCATTCATAGCTTATCCACAAGCAGTAGCTATGATGCCTCTCCCTCAGTTGTGGGCTGTTTGTTTCTTCATTATGATTATTTTGCTGGGTCTAGATACACAGGTGAGTTTCCCACATTCACACAGATTATTAGGCAACAACAGCACAATTGCGAGTGTTACTTCTATACAGTGGACAACAGCAAGTGTGATAGTATGTAGGTAAAACAAAATTTAAAAAAAATATGTACAAATATATATAGTCCCAAAATCCCACTTGTGTGGATGTACTTTAAGCACTTGCTGTTTAGAATCTGCTATTGTTCAAAATGTATGTAACCACGCCCCTTGGCACATTAATTCTGGCAACATCAGGCTTGTGCTGTTTCTCAGAAGATACTGAGGAGATAGATTAAGCTTGTGCAATTACCTGTGCCTGGCATTATATGGTGCAAGAAAGAAGGATAACTTGATTGTAAGATTACTTCATTCAGGCACGGATTATAACATGGGCCTACTGGGCACAGTATGGGCACTAGCCTATGAAATGAAATGATCGTAGGGCCCCACATCCATGCACAGGGCACATCAGCATCATAATTCGTCCCTGACTTCAATGGCTACTATGACAGAATGAAACAAATCAGTAATGCATTCTAGAGCTTCTCTGGTCCTACATCTGCATTCTTGGAACGTTTTTTTCAAAGAGATTTTCTAGTCATTAAACCTAGTCTAAAGTGTTTTAAAGTTTTAATACACTTTTGCTCTTCTGTATCTCTCAAAGTTTGTTGCAATGGAAGCTCTCATCACAACAGTAACAGACCTGTTTCCCATGATACTGCGCAAAGCTGGACGTCATGAAATTTTTCTTCTACTCTTCTGTCTTACTTGCTTCTGCAGCCAACTCATCATGGTTACAGAGGTCAGTGAAGTTAATGTGTGAGAGAGATTATGCCAAACGAAAGGAATTTTGTAAATTAAGGTGTGTTACACTACATGTGTATATCACTACATGTGTGTATATAAGAATGAGCCTTATGCCAATATAAATATTTTTACAAACAATGTACTAAAAAATATGCTAATGACTAGTTTTATTACTTTTTAAATTAAAACATGAAATGTGAATGAAATGAAACACCATAAATTTAAGTGATTGAAGGGCAATAATGTGCAATATGCATTCACCCAAATTCAATTCAATTTTATTCATATAGCACTTTTTACAATGTTGCATTGCTGCGAAGCGGCTTTACATATAATGAAAAATAAAACACAGAAAACAAAAAAATGATCAAACATATACAGAAAACACAGAAACGTTTTTTTCATTATAAGATGTATATTAATAACCATATAAATTAAAACCAATTAGGAATATTAAGATTGTAGTCGGTTTATGAATAAAGAGTTTAATTCCCAAGGAGCGTGTGTACTGATAAAATGTATAACTTGAATGTACTGTAAGTTGCCTTAATAAAAAGGTGCCAAATGCATAAATGAAAATGTAAATATGCCATTCCAGCTTACATGGAGATGGCGCTTAGAAAACTAAAATATTATCAGACAAGGGCACAGGGGCATTTGCAATAGTATCATAAAATATCAGAACATTGCTTATGAAAGAGGATGGGAGACAAAATAGCAAAATAATAGTCTTTGGAGTAGTTAGATCATTACGCTAGAAGCAATATTAACAATTTACAAAACCCTAAGCCAAGTTAAATGTCAGCAGTTTTCCAGTAAATAAGCCAACAGGGTGCCAGTAAGCCAACAAGTAAGCCAACAGGGTTTTCCTGTAGCTCAGTGGTTAGAGCACGCCGTTAACAATGCCAATGTCATGGGTTAGATCCCAGGGATTGCACATACTCAGAATCAATGTATAGTATAATGCAAATTAAGTCGCTTCGGATAAAAGCGTCTGCCAAATGCCTAAGTGTAAATGTGAATGTAAATGCCAGTGGCAAGGTACCAAAACTTCAATGATGTATAGATAGGAGAAACCAGGCTCAACCGAGAGGTTTTTTTTAAATGTTTCAATATGTGCCCAAACAAATGACTTTATTTGAATGTTTTATTCAACATGACATTGGGTAGTTTCAGTTAAGCAGATGGCTTTGAGTTTCATTTGTCATGATCTTTTCTGTGCTGTGTTCTGGTTGTTATATATGATTATATGGTTATTTTATGACAATGGATATTCTAAGAAAAACATTAAGCATGCAAAATCAAAATTCAAGAACAGTTCTACTCTGAAGCAATGCATAACACAACATAAGCATTTCACCATACTGTCCATACTTTGTACAAAGGTAATTCTAACTTCAAATGGCTTGCTAGTTGCAATACTAATTGGTTGTATTGTGACCTGCAGGGGGGGATGTATGTATTCCAATTGTTTGACTACTATGCCTGCAGTGGAGCTTGTCGTATTTTCATCTCTGTGTTTGAGTCTCTGGCCATAGGCTGGATTTTTGGTGAGTCACAAACAAGCTACAGAAACTTTACAGCAGTGGTTCTTGTCTCAGGTTTTCTGGACCACAACTCTGCACATTTTGTATGTCTCCCTGTCTGATTAAACATACCTGACTCAAATCATCAGCTTATTAGCAAAGACATTCATTTACTGAACTGTGAATGCCAAAATGTGCAGTGCTGTGGGTTACCAGAAGTTGAGAACCATTACTTCAAAGATAAGAAACTAATTAATCTTTGTATTAAGCCAGGCATACACTGTGCAATGACCTTACAGACATTGCAGTGTATGCCAGGCTTTACCAACAAAAAACATAAAAAGGCTAAATACAAATTGTCACAAGCCAACAAGGACAATAACTGATGTAGTCATGTTGTTTGTTATACACACAACAGGTGCTGACAAAATGTTTAACATCATTAAAGACATGACAAAGTCACGACCCAACTACATATTCATGCTGTGCTGGAAATACCTCACTCCTCTAGTGTCCCTGGCAAGTGTATCTTTTAGAAATTCACTGATGCTTTTTTGCTCAAATATGATGTTGGCCTGAGCTTAGGCTTACAAAAAATCAGTTTTTAGGTTTCATAGCTTTTGATATTTAACTGATTTTAAGCTTAATATTAAATTTAGTTTTTACATATTTATAATGACAGCATTTTGATATGTAATAAATAGCATTCAATTGACGTATATAATTGATGAATCGTGTTCGGAACAACATTTCTATTCTATTACACACTATTCTTTCCTTTGTCTTTCCAGTTCTTTTAAGATTTCTGTTTCGTTTGTCAATTTCAGGTGTCTCTCATTTGTTCTCTGGTGCAGTACAAGCCCTTGACCTTTAATCGTTGGTATGTGTATCCGGGCTGGGCATATACACTAGGTTGGTTAATGGCACTGTCCTCTGTTCTGCTGGTGCCTGGATGGGCACTAGGTCGACTGCTTGCTGGTGAAGGGAGTCTGAAACAGGTGAAGCTAATCTACATTACTAACCAAATGAATCATAATAAATACTTTCAGGCTTCACTAATACTAAACTTGTTTTTCTGTATGTGTGTATTTTAGCGTTGGCATCACCTGTGTAGTTCTGACAAGAACCTCCCTCTTACCTGTAAGCAACAAACTGAAACACAGGAAATGGCACGCACTGCAGAGATGGAAGACTTATTCAGAAGTAACACAGAGGAACATGCCAATAGATGCTGAAAGGCTTTCTAGACCCAGCAACAAATACTGCATCTTCCAATAAAATCCTTCAAATAAATGTAAACTTGTGTGATGTAAGTCATCAGCACTAAACTTTCTAGCTATACTTCTGACGGTCAGTTTTCCACTAGACATCAAGTTCAGTGTTTCTCAAATCTTGTAGGTAAACAATACAATTCCTCATGTTTTCTGTTCACATGTAGCAGAGACGTGACTGCCCTTTTTTTTGCCCTTGTTTTTTTCTATGTTAAAAATAAAGTATATTAAAAAGTATATATTTTATAAGTATATAAATTATATAGTATATACATAGTATATATATACATTTATACATGACATGATAACCTGCTGTTTTATCATTTATTACTTTATAAAGTAATTAAAAATAAAGGAACAAAAACAATGCTAGTTCCATATAAAATGACAGAACATATTTGCTGTCCACCTCTATCATAATCATTAAGGGATCTGTAACAGAATAGGGAAATAACTGTAAACAAAGGCGGACACTGGGACGGACCCTGGAGGCGCCGGGACGGACACTGGAGGCGCCGGGGCGGACACTGGAGGCGCCGGGGCGGACACTGGAGGCGCCGGGGCGGACACTGGAGGCGCCGGGGCGGACACTGGAGGCGCCGGGGCGGACCCTGGAATGGACCCTAGAGACGCCAGGACGGACCATGGGACAAACCCTGGAGGTGCCGGGACAGACCCTGGGAAGGAACCTGGAGGAGACCTCCAGGGACTGACTGCATCGATTCTGTGACCTGATTGATGCAATCCCCAGGCGCAGACCCTTCCACTCAGGGCTCTGGCAGTCCTCTGGGAAGAAGGGTGGAGAAACCCCCTTACAAAAAATGTAAAGCTAATGTCACAATGTGTTGAATTCTGGGTAAACGTTTCAACACCATATCAAAAGGCTCTGTCAGGTTCACACGGGGAAGAACCCAATTGCTCTGTCAGGTTCACACAGAGAAGAACCCCACTGGGACGGACCCCGGACAAAACTCGGATTACGAGGCAAAAACCGACAGGACTCGGGAACAGATCACGACAGGTCAGGAACACAACGAGAGAGCGAGAAGCGACAACAAACCAGCACAGGACAGCAGACACGAGGGCATTAAATACAACAGGGAACAATGACAAACAGGTGTGCGACATTACACAAACGAGGAAACAAGGGGGCAGGGTGTGACGCCGGACCGGAGAGCACATGGCAGATGTAAACAAAGCAGTGCCGTGTGCTTCCACATAGAACGCACACCCAAAGCGCAAGTTTAGACTCCAACTCCAAAACAAGAACCGGAACCAAGACAAGATGAGTCGGAATCTAAACTTCACACTCTGACATATAACACTGACTGTTAAAGGCATGAGCCTGTATAACCTGACAGGCTCATGCTATTTTTCTACTAGTGAGTTTAGACATCAGATAGCAAGTATCAGATTGCTTATCGCTTAATAAAATAATCACATCACTGAGTGTTTGTAAAAGTTTTGTATTTAGTTTGGTTTGATAATTAACATTATCTTTGTGTGTATTACTGTCACTCAACTTTTCAACAACTCAACTGTCACTGACACTACAAAACTTCACAAGGTTCTAAGGATTTGATTTTTGTTGTCATTTGTTGAAAAAAAAAAACAGTTAAAGTCTGTATTCTGAATGTGACCTATACAATTTCTGATTTTCTCTCCGTGGCAATAGGAAAGTGAATATAAACGACAACAATAAAACAGTTACATTGAAATGTTCTGTGTAATGTCACACTACAAGCTTTATGCATATCCATGGTAACTGGAACGTGATTGATTGCACGTGATTGAAATCAAATTTAAAAAACACATTAAAAAAAACTAGTGAATGCTGCCTATGAACATTTGTCATTGGATGCTGTAAATTGAAGTCCCTATAGAGGGTATTTAGTAAACACTAAGGGTTTCCATTCAGAGCTTGAATTAGATTTGCACTCATATAAAAGAGCACATTTTAAAGCAAATGGTTCCAAACAACCTCTAGTCAAAGCTTAGCTCACGTCACTGTT
>JAZGTI010009176.1:0-19189 GCA_036877585.1 Botia kubotai | reverse complement strand
GAGGTTGTTAAACACAAGAACAGGAAATTGGATGGTGCTGTACTGGAGTGCGGTGTTAAAGTATGAATTCCACAAGTTATTGCTTGAGGTTCAGGAGTTGGAGGTGAAGTCTGTGTCACCCTCTTTGTCATTTGTCACAGTGTCATAGTCTGTCTATTCTGTAGCACTACTCATAAATCTTTTTATGGTGCTGTTACATTATGGGTCTCCTTATGTAAGGCACAAACCTAACAGAAAAGAGAAATAAACTGTCCTATATGAGAAAAAACAAACAAATGTAACATTCCTTTTAAAATATCAGTAGTTGTTTCTTGCCAATTATAAACACTTAATGGAATCGCCCATAATCATTCAATCACCCAACAAACATCTGTCAACATATTATCACATTAAAAGAAATATAAAAATATAAATTTAAAAACCAAAAAACGGTTTGTGTCAGTCTTATAGTAATGTGAAGAGTTATTACTGCCGTCTGTTGGACAAGAGTGTTGATACTGTAACAAAGACCCTGGGACAGTGGGATCCATGTGAAGTGGTTTATTAAACAGAGTAATCCAAAAACAGGCAAGGGTCAAACACCGGCAAACAGAGCAATGAGGGCGAGACAACATCAGAACAGGTAAACAGGCTGTAGTCAGGGCAGGCAGCAGAGAATCAAACACGATAAACAATCCAAATGGCAACAGGTAATCAATCCGGGAAAACGCTCTGAAATGTTAGACACAGCAAAACAAGACATCGCAATGAGTAGAGTGCAGACCTGGGCTTAAATAACCAGGCTAATTACAAACAGGTAGCAAATAGGAAGTTATCAGCCCTAGGAATGGGGAACATGGGAAATGAAGTCCAGAAGGAAACGAATATTCTGGCGAGGGCTCCCTCTGGCGGCAGGAAGGAGGCGGAGCGAAGGCCTCCTCTCTAACAGATACAAGATTTACTGACATTTACAAAAATATTTGGGCAAACGAATCCAAAGTGCTACAGTAGATCAAACCTCCAAATAAGAAAATCAACATAAGTCATTTATAGTTACATTAAACAGAACAAAACACACTCACAAAATGTCATATGTCACACACAAGACAGACATCTAAGCAAAGGTCTGTGTTTGAGTGATTGCAGCATCTATACAAATTCTGCTGGGTCCTGCATAAGCACCAATCAGGGACGGCACAACCTGTAACAGATAGATACATGCACACCTGTACACAAACAGATCTGTACACACAGACAACACACAGACAAGAACTCAGGAAACACATATATCCACAACAAACTGTCAAACTCTTGACATGTTTCTGACATGTTCATCTGATAGTGTTGATCTGTCAGTCATCTCAAGAAAGACTTCAGGTAACCTTGGTCTGATGGCTGGCCTACATGTTTCATCAGAGCCTTTGACGCGACATGTTTGACATGATTGCGTCATCTTTAATTTTATCTTCTGGATTGGCTGAGGTCAAGGTGACATGTACCGTGGACATGTCTCAAACAGCTGGACATGTCTAAAATGAGATTCTAGATGTATAAATTTGTCCATGTTGTCTGAAGGTGCAACATGTACAAACACAAATCCAATTTTTATTAAGGAAGTGTAAAAACATGGAACATGTAATTTAATCTTGATCTTTTCCATTGAAACAGTGTTTTTGCATTTATTTGTACTGTTGCGATCATTGACTTTGCACAGGTGCTGTCCGTGGTTCTGAATTGCCCGCTATAAGTTTGCACAACCAAACTTATGCAAGTTTGGCAGTTTTAGAAGTAAACTCTATCCTTTTCATCTGTTTGAACCTCTTCAGGACAAAATTGGGGAACAAGCCCAGATGTGAGGATGCAGTACATGGTTTCCCATGAGGACCATTAACAGTCTCTAAATTAGAGTGACACATTTAATGACATTGACTCCATCTATCCAAATTTACCGTGAACTTGTTTTCCACACTGTGCTGCAGAACAACCTTGAACAGTTTTAGCAACTGACAGAAGTCTCATTTATCTTTTTATTTGATATGATGCAAGGTTAATTTTTGATGCTATTTCTCTCCCACACAATTGCACTCTGGGGATTTTAGAGTGTTAGAGATAAAGGAACAAGTGAAAGGGTGTCCACATGAGTTGATGTCAACATTTCAGCTGCTACAAATTGTTACTGTGGTAGAAACCTTTGACTGCGGGTTGCTGAAGCCTGTTTTATTCTAATGTGGGTATCATCCTGTGAATGCTTTTATTGTGGCTTATTCCCAACTGGGTTAATGAATAAGTGAAAATCTTTTGCACTTTTGGTATATATGTATATAATCTTCTTTAAAATTAAAAGGGTGCTTAAAATTTAACAAAGGATTTAAAAATCGTAATTCATTTATTGCCACAATACATTTTGTTCCAAAGCAGCTTTAGAAAGAATAGTTACAAAACTATTCAAAACTCCCACTGTGTAATCTGAAAGCGACAGTGATAGGAAATAACCCCTTAAGACTATAAGACCATGAGGAAGGAACCAAAACTATTAATCAGCCTATTAAAAATAATTAAAATAACTATATAATAATATACCAATGTAAAATATAACTCATAACAATAAATGTCAATAACTTCTGATAACAATAAGTTATCAGATACACCAGGGATACATTAATAAGAGGGGAAAATACAAGTTGAGTGATCCATATTGTGCCAGGGGGAAACTACATGGTTTGGATACACAATAGCCGCATTGTGTTCTTGAATGAATTTTGCCTGATGGATGGGAAAACAGTTTGAGTCCCGATTACATTCTGGGCATGTTGTGGATGAATACAATCAAAAGGCGTTCAGAACTCATCCTACACAATACACATTCAATGAATGCAAAGCATGCTCCATAGATGTGACGGAGACATGAGTTCGCTATCCCTCTCGGCAACAGATCTCATTTCTGTCTCCAAGTTGTTTTCATCTCCCCCTGTCCAGTGATCACATTTTACTGTCTGTTTATGTGTCTTATTGTGGGTTTGAAACAGGTATGGAAGGTGTTGACACGTGGAGATGTTCTGCTGACTGTGATGAACATGGTGATTATGTGGGTCAAGGAAGGACATCACTCCTAAGACACAGTTTGGCAAAAACAGCAATATTGGTAATAATCCGCCAAGATATTATTTTCGAAAGCATTTTGAATGACTTTTCATGTGAAAGTCACCTTAATGGAGACGCCTCTGTTCAGATGAGGGAAAGGAGAGGCACAGCAGATTAAAAAGAGAGCAGACAGGTTTATCACAAAAACATACACAGTTAAACACACAAGGTATGTCCTTGTAATTAAGTAGTCTAAAGTGGTCCATTAACTACAGTATGTGGACACTTTATGTATTTCATTATATCATATAACAAGAATATATAAACTAAGCAGCATCTGCCAACAAATAAAGTTTGACCTTTTAATTTTACTAGTTTGAGCCATGTCAGAGTCAGTAACCAACTGTCAGAGTCAGTTTAAAACAAGTGCCATAGCAACCATAGGTGTAATCCATGACAACTGTGGAAAATACCTAACTACTTTTGTTTTAATTTTGAACTTCTGTGTATCTATTGTTTTTAAATCTCTTTAAAATTGTGCTTGTGCTGTTTCTGCAAGCTAAATTGCCACCTTGCCATATTTAGTTATGTAACTTAACAGCTTAACCATTTACCTTTTTTGTTGGACACAGTACATTCGGCAGGCGTGTCAGGATGTCGGTATTTTGCATATAGTGCATCATTCGATCCTCTGGGCATTTTGACAACCGGCTTCTATTGAAATTCATTAAACTCCGCCTTCTTGTACCTGGTCGAAGCGCGCAGAGTTTCAGAGCTGAAATCAGAGCGGCGGACACAAGCGCACAGTCCCCATCATCCGCATCGGTTACACTACGCATCGATTACAACTATATAAAACTGGCTTTTAAATTAGATGTAGAGTTTAAGAGACGCATTTGCTTCGCCTCAACAAATTTATTTCTGTTTGTATCAAGTGATTTCCTTTCGTTTGGCAAAAAGATTTGCTTTCGTATGGAAAAAAGGATGATAAACATTAAGTTGTGGATATAAACGGAGGGGTATAAAAGGAGAACCTTGAACAGAACTCATTGCTAATATCCTATGGCTTGAAGGTGAGGTAACATTATTTTATTCATTTTGCTCGTTACAAAAACAGTGTGGTTGACAGAGGTGTATTTTTATTATAAACATCAGAAGTTATAGAAAACGCGTTTGGCACATCCAAAGTGCGTTTTCCTCATTAGCTTTATAATTTAATTACACGACAGGTTGTGTATCAGTGGCTTAGTGAGCAGAGCAGAGCAAACCTGAATTATGAATACTTTGGGCGATTATCCAAAAAATGAACCACACTCCAAAGAATATTTTTGTTAAAGAAGTTTTTTTCTGTTTTTATAACCATTTTACTTTGTATAAACTTTTAGAGCTTCAGTTGATTATCTCATATAACGAATTACTGACTCCCACATGTAAATCTCTGTTTATCGCATTTCAAAGCCCTAATCTTAGACAGTTGGTACAGTGAGCTCTTTGAGTATCAAATCTGTGCTAAATCACTCAAATCCAGTTACAATGAGAAATGGTCCTTATATGTTCATATGAGGGATCTTGGAAAGCCCCTGAATGAATGTCTATCTATTAAAGAACTCAGAGAGTCTCTAAACTGTTTGAGAGATATGGCTTCATGTTTATAGATAAATGAAAGTAACCTGGCTGTCTGTGGAAGACGTCTTTCCCCTGGGGCTTGTTTAAAGAGGCATGGCTCTGAGGGCATTTTCTTGACATTTAATAGAGGAAGAGACAGACACCTCCGGCTGCCCTTTTGCTATTTAACAAAGCAGGTTTTAAAGAGAGAACGAGGGCAGTGTTTCACAACAGCAAGAACTTAAACCATCAAGAACAAGACAAGGACAGTTAGTTATTTAAGACATTTAGTTATATTAATAAAAAATCTGCCTTTAGTTAATGACAGTTTCAGCTACAATGAAAGAAATGACAACATACAGATAAGCAGCACTGGCAGTTAGCAGTGTTTTAATTTCAGTGTTGGGCTGTGACATCAACATTTTGCATTTTTAGTGCACGCTAAAAATACTGATGAATTTTTATGTGGTTTTATGAGCGCCTATCAAATGAAAGTTTATTATGCCATTTCACATTTACATTAAAGGTAATGAGCAGCCATTGTAATACAGCATAATTTGGGCTAAATGTTATTGGTAACAGCTAATAGAAATTATGACAGTGCTCCATATTCATGCTGTGTTTAATTGGTTTCTCCTAAATGTTCCTACAGGCATTTTAATGGTTTTGACTGTACAGTACACTAAAGGTTAGATATTTAAACAGCAATTAAGTGCATCAAAATCCAGTGTTATGCAATATTAGAGTCATATTTAACTCTACATACTTCAAAACTTGACTTCTAGCTCATGGGAAGACCAACTTCAATACAGTCATTTGACTCATACACTAAATCTGTACAACATTTCTAGGTTTTTGTTAACCTTGCTGCCCAGTGCCCACTACTATTTGTGATTGTGTTTTACTCAAAGGGCAGGCTGAGACAGGAGGCTTTAGACCATGACTAATGTTATGGATCATAACCATGAGCACCCTCAAATAAATACTGTCTCTAAAATGTGCATGCTTCAGCAGGTGCAAGACCAGCTAGAAAGCAGTTCAGACGCTGTACAGCCATATTTAACACAAAACTGTGATGCACACAATTCTTGACAAAACTTTAGGTTCTAGAACCTAAAGCTTTCAAATTTTGTTGAGTACTTTGAGTAAAAGACATTTTAAGGTTCTTTAGAACTTGAATACATTTAAGAACTTGAATACATTTACCAGAATACATTTCCAATGATAAAATGAAGCTAACTGGTATTTAATGATTACTGTAAACTGTTAAAATGTTTGTTAGGTAACCTAATTTTTTTATAAATCTTAACGTTTTTATAGTATTTAAATAAACAATTACAACACAATTATTTTATTTAGCAGACCTGGCCTCAACACAGAACACAAAACATTTTCCCACACAACAGCAGTTCATAGTTAATGACCTTATCAAGTTCCAACAAGGTCAAATATGACTATAAAAGCACAAAAATGTCTAAACCCATATTATACTTTTGGGTGATAAACAAACCTTTTCCATTGTTGTGGGTAATAAAACAATTGTACATCACCATTTTCTCATAAGTCATGTGAATTCCAATGTCACTGAGATGCCAGCGTGAATGTCAATGTCAAGCATCATGGACTTCTTTTATGGTGATTTTGTTAGTGTCTTGTTTGGAGTCAAAGTTACTATGAACCAGGGGTGTTCCTGAAGGGCCGCCATCATGCCTAGTTCAGTTCCAACACTACTCCAACACTCCAACATACCTGCTCATAATTTACAAGTAATTTTAAAATCCTTGATTAGTTAGCAAGTGTTTGATTAGTATTGGAGGTAAAGTACTGGATTGGAGGTTAGTATCTGAGGTTATCTTATAGGGCTTTTTATATAACCTGCGTGACAATTATAAGTGGCTTTTGCATGTTTTGGCATCTTGCACTCCATCTTTTTCTCACAAATATGATATTAAAGTTCCTTACTGAGAATGAAGATGCTGACCGTAAACGCTGATATTTCTACACAACAAACCCACTAAATCTGGAATCTGGAAATCTGAAACACTGACGTTTGCGACAGACTAGATTAAAAGATGCTAAATTGAGATGCAGTGAATAAGTCTTCGTACAAGGTAATTGGGCTTTTGTGTCAGAGAGTGGGTGCAAATAAACAGTTTGTTGAAACTGCTGTTAAGGGAAAGCACTGATTGTATTTGACTATGACCTTTAATTACCAAACTTGACAAACAGGAGAAAAATGCTTCATAAATATGTGTCCACTCAAGACTTTGACCAATGTGTGATATCTGTTACCTGTTAATGTCATGCAGCTAGTTACCGTCAGACTCATTCCTTTTCTTGTGTTTATGTTTGTTGTTAATATAAAATGACCAGCCCTGGATGAACAAGACTTTGGGGCGTTAATTTAACATGATGTATACACTTCTCATTGATTGGGATGGATGGACAGGCAGACACATTTGTCTAAAATCTGAGCAATTGACCACAAAATCATGGGTCCTGCTCCATTCCCAAATCATCATTTGTTTCAGTATTTCTGTAGCAGGAGAGGTTTGAGGTTTTGGGGGGCACCCCTCCTATATGGAGAACAGACAGCGGCTGCTCAGGACATGGTTGTTAGGATACAGCATTGGCACACACTCCTAATGAGCTCATCTGAGGCTTGTTATAGAGCTTCTCTGCTGCTGCTCTCCAAGAAGCAGACGTTCTAGATGGGTTCCCTAATGGTTGCTTCAGAATGAGTGAGTGCAGGAACCGACAGAACTGAACCACTGAAAAACTGCAGGCTTGACATATGGCAGTAACTGCACCGATATCAGCTGACACATCCATTGTTGCTCTATATGTTTATTTCATTTCGATGATGTGAGAAGCACCTCCTGTTTTTTTATTTAACCTCTGATTACATTTTGAGGCTAAATTGATTTCTTCCTAAATGCCACAGCAGTAACTGCAGACCAAAGCATTAAAAAACACAAAGCATTTAATTTGTCGGAAAGGTAATGGAATGACTTCATTGTGTTTTTATAGCTTTTTACAAAAGTGTTATTATTGATAATCATCATAATTGAGGGAATTCGTAACAAAATTGTACTTCGTTAAGTGGACTTGAAGAGCATGATGCTTTTCAGAGGTTTTCAATAAAAACAATAAAGTGTAGTTATTCATTTTGGAAGTAAAATAGCAGAGGTGTTAACAATCATTGATTTATCCATAACACTAAAACGAAAACTTTGCTGCCTTAAATGTTTAAGTTTTTAATTTTTTAATTTATTCAAGCTTAATAAGTAATTTCAACTTAATATTTTAAATTGTAACTGGTGTACCTTATAAAAATATAAACATTTCAACTATTTTTTGTCAGTTACAGCAACTTACCACAAGTCAAGATTAAAAATAGTAAGTTAAAGTTTAAGGCAGCAAAGTTTTTTTACAGCGTAGTCTTTTAAACTACCTTTTAAATGTCCTTTCAAGTATGTTTATTCTTTAAACATCATCTAATGACTGACATCAAGATAATGAAACTCCATCAAGATAAATATCTGTTTATGTATATTTGTATATCTCTGGGCGACAGTTGATGGTGCCCCACTGATTATTACTTTTAAAACTGCATGATAAAATTACTTCATAATGACAATGATTATAATCTTATACATCCAACAGCTTGTTGAAATGAAAAGCCATTTATATTAACCTCAGCATTTAGGTTGCTGAGGTGAATCTGGCAAAGCTCTGCAATTTCTCAACCATTTCAGAAAACAATTCCCCCCAGGATGACATGAAAGCAGAGGGGAGGGGAGTCATTATGTGTAACACGCAGTGTTTTTTATCGAATCAAGCTGGTTGGGTTAAATGTTAAGAGACTTTCAGCATTTTATACGGGTCGCGGTGCTTCACTCATTACATCACAAGCTACTTGTTTACCTGAAGCAGTGACGGCATTTAAAATGTTCCATATGATGAATTCTTTTCTATAGCTTAACCATCCAGTAGCGTGAATGCATGTCTCATATAAATGTTGATATGTATGATTTGTGACCAGGAAGTACAAGCAGTTTTTTAATGGAATTTCAATATCTATAGGTTCAAAGGAGTAATTTTCACTATACATTTGTCTTGTATTGCCTCATAATAATAAAGAGTTAACGGTGTCATTTATTTACTCCTTATCTAGACAGTTGCTGTCATCACCTTTTCACATATTACACTTTGGTCTTAAGATATTTTTAGATAAACAACAAGCAAACAGAACAAGCAGAACAAATACATAAAACATTGACTAAGAATTCTATAAACAGACGATGCATGAAGGGTTATATATTCTGCTTATCTGCTCAGCCATGAAAACCTCATGCACATCTTACACATTAGATTAAACAAGAGAACCTGCTGATTTAACTAATACCAGTTCTGCCAGTTCAGTCTTATAGCTTTTACAGATGTGAACAGCAAGGAAAACTTGTCCCCCGACCTCCACAACCCTGAGCTTAAAGCTTAGCACCTGCAGAATTATCTATGGATCTTGATATGGTAAATTTTGCAAAGCACTGTCATTTCAATAGAAAGGACTGTCAGTCAGAAAGCTTTAAATATTAAACAGACTAGTAACTTAATCCACCCAGGAAGCACCCTGTAAGTGCTTTTGTAGAAACACCCTGCTTTCCATACAGTATTAATACAGTATGACTATTTTTTTTAAATTGAAATATTAGAAAAACAGATAGCCTTCATTCATATCTAGTTAATAGAAAAACTCTGTGAGTGGAATGTTGTGTAGATAAAAAAATATGTGTCACTTTTTTATTATAACCTATATACCTTCTTGGTAGTTTTCAAAGAAGGTTTTAGTAATCGCAGACCAGATTGCAAGTTAGTCAGATCATGCATTGTGACCTGTTTGAGTTACCCTAAGGAGGAAACCATAGCAACAGTAGGCAGCTTAACTGCTATTGATTAGGATCAGCGAGATATGAGTGATATTATAGAACAAGATAATGTCAACATTGTTATAAGTTAAGGCATTATGAAATTTCAAGGTTAATCTGCTCTGTGACCTTTTATTATGGCCATGTCTTCTTGACTTAAAAGGTTGTGTGTCACACAGAAGAATACATTTGATGACCTACTACAGATTGCTTTTATATACTACAGTATAACTTGTAAGCTGTATATATCACAAACCCAGTGATTTAAATATGCATTCACTATGAACATAGCAATTATAACCTTACGTTATCTTACAGTTTTTGCACACACAACACTTACTGACAGCATCTCACTGGTGGTTTTATCTGGGCTGAGTAGCTCCCTGCTTGGCTGTCAGAGAGAAAATTACACTTTGCCTGCAGAGTCTGGTAGAATAGAGTTGTTTTTAACTTTTTCATGATTGTAATTTCTCATGTCATTCTACTGTACATCCAATTTACAATTTAAGATTAGTTTAAGCTTTCCTTTGGTATATTTTTTGTCTATGTCTTGTAATTTGAGGCTGAGAAAAATTCAAAGCACTTCCTGTGAACAAGATGAACAGCCAGTGAATTGTCTGTTTAAATATTGCATTTGTGCTAAATTAACTATAGAGAAAGTTGCCTCTTGAATAAACCAGCAAGATAATACATGTAAAGAACTGCCTGGTAGCATTCCCATTCATCTCAATGGAAGCTGCTCAGCTGGCATGGAGTCTTGAAAGTCATTAGCTCATTGGCATCCAGTTCTAGGCACATCTTTTGAACCTCACCTGAGCCACAGATGCCCTGAACAAAAGTGACCTGAACAAAAGATTGTCTGATGGCAGACTGGCACCTATGTGATGTGACATCAGAGGCAGGAGAAAAGGAAATATAAAGTCTATTTTCATGCTTTTAAGAACACTTGAATACATTTCAATAATGTATTTTGTAAAAAAAAAAAAATATATGTATTTTTTAGAAGAAAAAAAATCAGTGAAGTAATATTTTGTGTAGCTGTTATGGAATCTGCACCAGCAGGGGTAGGTAATGATACTACTGATGTTAACCCCTTGGGTCAAACTTACCAAGCTTGATGTTAACCAAAGACCATTGTGACCTGTCTCTACTGTATAAATTAAATTATTAAAGTATTATAAAATAAATTGTTGTTGCTTCATGAGGCATGACAGAAAACAGGCAAGGATACTTTCTTTATGAATATTTATATGCATTTATATGCATTTATATGCATCCAAGCAAGGACAACATCCTTGCCTTGCCTTAGATTAGCAGTTTAGCACAGAGATCCTCTAACAAAAGAACTTCTCCTCTCTTTTCTTCTTTTCTTGTCTAATTTTGTCTTGTCCCTCCTCTCTCTCTTTCCTTCCTTTCTCCTGTGTGCAAGTGCACTAATGAGATCAGACAGTGCAGTGCAGGGGCGTCAGTGGGGCAAAGCCTAAGCTTCAGTGCCTTGCAGCACTGGCATATTCCAAACATACTGCTTGGAGAAGCATCAGGAGAAAAAGACTGAGAGCAATTCAGTGTATGGACTCTGTGATAACCCTGGACACAGGATGGGGTGCAGAAGTTATCTTGTGTGGATGCAGACAGTCTTCCATGAGGTCTCAGATGAGATTTTTGCTGAGCCAGTAAACAGTATACATAACACAAACAAGCACATATTGCTAAAACTAATTGATTTGATTAATTTAAGATGCTTTTTGACGAACAAATCTGTATAACATTATGTTGTATTGCATTAAAAAGGATATGTAATTAGAGGGTATCACTTCCTATATAAGGAGAAATTTTCTGTCATTGTTTCCAGTTGTTATGACGATTTTTGTAAAAGTTTTCCTTTATAAAAGTGTGTCTTATCTTATTCTTATAAGTGTGTTATTATCTTATTCAGTTACTGCAACAAAGTTGATGCTGGTTTATCATTTCCTTCCCTGACCTTAACTGCTCTGAGAGAAATATGAAAACTGCCCTCAACATTTTCATTTACTTCTGACCTGCTTTAGGACCCAAGCTAAGCAAAGGTCACTACATTGTTATACAGAATTGCCCTTTAAATAGCAAGTATAACAATTAACAAACTGGACTTTGAGCTGTGTTTTTATTTAAATATCTTTTTGTGCTATTTCTACAATGACAGAGTTAGTTTGGATTCATGCCTTTGACAACGGTGCAAGTGAGGTCTCTCTCTCTTAAGTGTGAACAGAGCAGTTAACTCTGTTCTGTTCTAGAGTTCTAGAACTAAATTGTAATTGTTTTTCTCTTGTTTTACTACTTCACTGCACTATGCATGGAAAGTGAGATGTGATCATTTTAGTCAGCTTTTATTTAAAGCATTTTTAGCAAATGCTTTCCATCATTTTCTTTTTGTTTGCTGACAGCCTAAATTCCTGTTAAGTATATGTAAAGTGCTTTATTTACACTAATGGTTTAAGAAGGACTCCAGCACTCACCCATCTTTCACTGGCAGGACAGCCCTACAAGTCGTGTTATTGGATGAGCCAATGTTGGCATATCAGGCTGGTCAAGGTCTGTATAGCTACAGCATGGAGATCTACATAGGAAAGCAGGAACTCCAAAAGGGGGTGAGACCATTAGAAAGACAGTTAGACTTAAATTTATGCCCTACGTTTGTCTTTCCTGGTTGTTTGTAAGTCCAGTCCTTTTTTTGGAGGTTCTGCCCCTTTTAGTGTTCTGCCTGCAGCTGTATGCTTTTCAGCTGGTTGGGATGTTCAAACAAACAGGGCAATGTTTTATTAGTGCCACAATGTTTAAAACTTTTTGGGAAAGCAACTTACAAATGGCTTTGAATTTGTAAGTATTTTAACAAGAGGAAATGACACACTTATATTTTACGCATTTGGCAGGTGCTTTTATCTAAAAAAATACTGCATTTAAGCTATTTTACCAGTCTGTGTGTTTCCTGGGAATCAAACCCAAGACCTGCTACCAATCAACCACCTGAGCCACAGGAACACAGAAAACCTCAGAAACACTTTTACAGTACCTACTGTTATTAAAACAGTAACATACTGTATACTGTTTAGCCTAGCCAGAGTCCATACATCTGATCTTTCAGTGACTTTAGGGGACTTGAGCCAACAAAATACTTTGGCGTATTTCAAAACACCATATGCACACCACTACATCACTCCAGCAATAAGATATCCTCCCTCGGAGACCAATGCTACTGACTACATATATTGGTTGCTGTGCAAGCTGAATGATGCTTTGCCTGCAGAAATTGCAATACAATCTCTCTCCCATCATACGTTCAAGTGTGTATCACAAAAAGGCTGCTTTTGTTGTAGGTGAGAGTGGATATGGGGAAAATGGCAAAGAAATTGCTTTTCCTTTCTTCTCAGTTTTAATACTGTCTTATTATTGGGCCGAGCTCCACTGTGCTTAAGACTGATATCTTACTAGCTGCGGGTTTATCTGGGGTCAGTAAAATTTTCTTTGTGCTTTCAATCATACTGACAGAAATACATCTCTCTGTCCATGGAAACCTGTCATACTGTATCCAGCTAGACTGAGACATACTGAACAGCCAATCAGAGAGCATTGAGATATCAGAGATGTCCTGTGCTGGAGGAAACCAACCTTCATTAAGGCAAATCAAAGTGTCACATGCTATTGATCTGTATCCAAGATGTTGGAGACTAATAGTAACCTAGCAGGCTGAAATCACCTTGTTCCACCTAAGCAATAGTTTTAATCCAAAAGCTTAAACCATCAAGGGCCTACCCTAGATTTCCCATGATGCAAAATAAAGAGACACAGCTCTTGTATATATTTTTATACATAATTTGGAAGTTGGGCCTAGAGCTCAGATAGAGAAGAGCAAAGTAAGGGCAGAATCCACGAACAGAGCTCAAGGAAAACAGGTCCGTGAAAGGCAGGAAGAGCATGGAAATAGAAGAGCCAGAGCATATCTTACGTTCCCTTTTTATCCTTCCTTGACCATGTGACTGAAACCAACCTAAGATAATCAAACTGACCAATCAGAAGACCATGTTTAACCCCCACTGTAATGGACAAATGGCAGACATACAACACAAACATCTCAGCCAATAGCCTTTGTTCTCTATTAGCTTATCTGTGGGCTCAGGAATGCCAAGGGTTCCCTTAAGGGAAGGAGATTGGGTTGTGACACAGCAACAAATAGCATTTAATATTCAACCCTACAAAAACAATAAAGCCATAATACATCTCATACATCAATATTTGCTGGAAAATGAAAATATGAAAATAATAAATTCTCATATTATGCCTGTAGTACTTTTTAGTTGTTGGTCTATGAACACGTACATTAATTCAATTCTAATCACATTTAGTATAGCGTAAAGAGTGTGTTGACTTGTAGCGTGAGAGAAGCCCCTATCATTAAGAAGATAGGGGCTAACCCGTTTTAAGGCTTTATAAGTAAGCAGTAGTAATTTGTAAGTAATATGGAATTTTACAGGTTACCAGTGTAGAGATGACAATATTTAGGTTATGTGGTCAAATTTCCTGGACCTGGTAAGAACTCTAGCTGCTGCATCTTTGGTCATTTCTTCTAGTTTTTATCTAGTTTTACGCTGAAATAAGTTCAACCCCTGGATTCTGTTCCAATCTGTTACGCTTTATCCAGCTGTTTATCAATGTATCCTGTTTGACCAGCATGTTATTCATTCTGTGTTGTCTGCTCTCACTGTGATATCTCACTGACATGCATTCAGGCAACCAAGGACAAGGTCAGTTTTCATAAATGTCAGGTTAGGGGAGGTTGACACACTATTATTGGGGTAAGTTGTCACAGGGGTTTTATATGTTTGTTGCCCAACAGATTTTTTTTTTACATTTGGTGAATTGTTTTGTGCCTCATAATTGTGTTACTTTGTGTTAATTGTGTTATGTTGCGTTACTACATAACCTGTATTAAGTGTAAATACTCTTATATGTGGCTCCACATTAAATTGACATTAAATTACTATATGGGCAATTTAGTAAAAACATTAATGTATTAAAATAACTAACAACAAACATTATTCAAATTAAAATGTACCGTCTTTTCTAAATAATGTGTTGATGTAAATAATGTACATCGTAGTCTTTAAGACTATGGATACACCCTTAAAATAATCAAACCAAGTCATTCAGATGAGTAATCCTCAGCAAAGGTTCAAAATGATCTATTGATTTTAGCTGGTCATAACAAAATGGAGGACCCTGTCCGCTGCGTTTGACACAGACATCATTTGTGTGGCAGTGGCTTTCACTTGATGCACTGCACTGGGCGCATGTCTTCAATTCCACACACACATTGAGCTGCCGAGATGATGATGGGCATGGGCAGAAGACTATGAGTATACAATGTTGCTATAACAGGACCAGGGAGATTGATATTATATAAAACCTTTTGTTTTCCTTTCTCATTCTTTTTTCCTTCTTCTGTTTGTATTTGGCTCATTAGACTTCACCTGTTATCATTTGTGAGCGTGTTTAGCTCATGTGGTTTATCAGTATGCTAACTTGTCACCCCAGGAAAGAATTTAATTATTGATTGACTGAGTTTAACAAGAGATAAAACTGACTGAATGCACAGCAACAATAAACTCAGACTTAGGCGAGTGAGTGCTAGAAAACATAACATTATTTGCAAAGCACTTGATTGAGACTGGTAAAGTTTCAAACATATATTGACCAAAAATGGGACACGTTGTCATGCTACATGGGGTAAGTTGTTACAATGGAAAATGTATCAGTTACATTTAAACAGTAAAACAGTTATGAAACAGCAATAATATGTTAACGCACAAAAATATCAAATATTTGAAATGATTATTCAAATGCACAAATTGCTTATATAAGATAATTGTCTTAAGATCTGAGAGCTGAGATCCTGAAACATTTCACAGTATTTCCTGTCACTCTGAGATGTTAATTGTAGAGCAGGAATAGATCTGTTGTGAGTTCCGAATCAATACAAGACAGCTATTATGCCACTATTCACAGAGAAAATCAATCCTGTTTCAACAGCCGTCCAGTGTTATGAGGTTTAGAGAAAGGATGGAAGATGTATTTCTTTCATGTGGGTGTCTCAAGTATTGTACAAAGCAAATGAAGCTGGGTGGGATTCTGACGGTGTCAGTTAAATGAAGTGATTCTGCTGTTTGTTTGCTTATAATGCTCAATGTCACCCACTTGCGACTTGCCATTCTCATTAAATATCTTCAGTTCCCAAACCACTTTTGTAACTTTCAAATCTGTCCTTATACAGTTATTAAAGTTACATTTGTGTCACTCTAATTAACTCTCAGCAAACAAATGTTCAATCTTTAAAACCCAGCTTAGCTTTTTCCAATGGAGAAACAGCTGAAAAAGATTAGCATGTTTTTTTATGTTAAAATACTTTCTCCTGTCTCAGTCTAACACACAGTGCCAACAAAAAATCATTTCTAAGCTGATTTTCCTGAAAATTGTAAACACTGTGGCTCTCTAGCTGTTTCAAAACATGGCTTTGTTCAACCATCCTGACCAGCCCAACCAATGGCCTGAGTTCAGATGAGGCTATCTGCTTTTCCCGACCAATGGCAGACAAGGGGGATGTTCATGAAACCAATCATTACTTTTCCAGTTCTGTTAGTTAACACTAGCAGAACAATAAATGCACATAATACACATAATAAAACATAACTGAAAACAACATCTGAGCAATAAAATATTCTTCTAAGTGGAATCACTGCTTCATGGTTTCATCTGATTGAATGTTTCACTGACAGTGAGTTATGTCTCTCAGTTTCAGGCTCTTTCTCCGACCACACAGCTCATGGATTTCCTCACGGAGTATCCCTACAATGACACTTATAATGACAACAGGACGGAGACCCTCAACAGCACTGGCTGTGAGGCCAAGCATCAGTATAACTACTATGCCATGCTTCTCACTCTCCTCATCTTTGTCATTGTGTTTGGCAATGTGCTGGTCTGCATGGCAGTATCCCGGGAGAAAGCACTGCAGACCACCACTAATTACCTCATTGTCAGCCTGGCGGTGGCGGATCTTCTCGTGGCGACATTAGTCATGCCCTGGGTCGTATATCTTGAGGTAAGAAACTTTAATTGTGTTATATGGAGCCACATATCAGGGTTGGAGGATGTTGAAAATAACCCCAGACTGCATGTCAAAAAAATGAGTCACTACATTGACTTTTAAACACTTGGAGGATATGAGGCATGATTCAGATGGCTTATTGGTTAAATATGTGATGTTGAATTAATGTAATTGGATAATGGCCTTGACAAGCTAACAGCACCTCAGGGACGTGTCTCAGAGAGTCCTGTAAACTGGCACCTCACAGCTTTTGGTTTGTAATACGTACAACACCGGGTGGCTTTTGTGTCGGCCTTGTGATTGCCAACTCCCAGATAGGCAATTGATCTTTGCTTTGTCCTTGAAACACATTGCACCTCAGACTATAATATGGAGCTCCAAAAAGGTTCCACTGGAACCAGAAGGCTGAATGAGCTGCAGTAATGCATAGAGCGTTACAATGATATGTTTTCACGGTTTCCTCCTGACCTCCCTAACTGAAACGTTCTCTCTGAGACAAAGTCATGCACTGGTAATGTTCTGTAAAAGTGATTCTTATTCGTTTTAAAGGAAGTAATGCTGAAAAATAACCAAATATACAAATATTTAATTGATTATTGTATTTGATTGATTTTCTTAAAGCATAACATACAACTTTAAGAAACACAAGGTTTAATACACTTTTAAAAATATATGATGTGTTTTGTCATTTTGAGTATAACATTGCAATGAGTAATTTATGTTGAAATATAATATTAAGCAAAAATGTCAACAATGTTTCATTTACTTTACATTTTATTTATTTGTTGTCACGCTTAATAACAGAAGTCTTTGAGTGGAGGTCTTTAAGACGTGTAAGTGTTTTGAATAGTAATCTCAGCAAGTAATTGTTTCATGGCAGCTTGACATTTTATGTTCAGTAAAGACATTAACATTTAAAAGTTAAATCAATGCAGCTCAAAAAGCTGTGTTTTTGTCATTTTCTCTAAATTACTCAGGTAATAATGATGTATTTACTTCTGCTCATTTGACATCCAATGACAATGTAGAATTACAGTCATTTCAAATTAAACAGTATGTTTTTAATTTGAAAAAAAAATGAAATGTCATTTTGCTGTCGTTTTCTTTTTGAAACAGCACATCCGTGTTGTTTTCTTGAATGAGGTTTTCAGAAATAATCACTGCTTGACATTTAAAGCAGATGCTCAAAGCATTATTACCTCTGCAGGATATAACCACACTGCTGGCATTCTCTGTTAAACTGCTCTGATGACACCATCCACCAGAAATAATGCTAATAATGCTGAGTATGTTGGGAATTGATGCTGTTTTGCAGGCCCAGCATTGAATTTTTGCATACAGTAGTATTTTCATTCTATATTTAAAGTGAATACATTAATAAAACAATCCCGTCAGACCTTCTACCCTGCAAAAAAGGACAGATTTTTAACTGTTATAAAGTATAACTGAAAATAGGTCTATTCTGAATGCAGTTAAAATGTTTACATAGCATGTAAAAGATTTCCACAATTTTCACATATTGAATAAAAACAAAAACCGCATGTAGTAAATCAATAAACAAGTCCATGTGTCATCAAACCTCAACACCAAAACTACCCACGCCCCACTGTCCATTTGGTCTTGAAAAATCATCTAAGACCACATCAGGGCTTCAGTTTAACCTTAGATGTCCTAAATCTGTATAATGTCATTAATGTTACATAAGATGCATTATTATAGTTTTAAATCAAAGTGTGGTCTTTTGGGTTTTTCATCTGGTGGAAAGTTGCTTGAATTCAGTGGCTGGGCACAGTTAATTTTCCATGTGTAGCAGGTCAAGAGAACAGCAGAGAGCCACTAGTGCTGTGTTTATGCCTGGCTGGCACCATGGCATCACAGTTATGTTTCTTATGGTACCAATGTCCAGCTAACTCCACATCAGTCTGTGAAGCTGCCCTTTGGCTGCTCTTCACAGGGTCAGTGCAGTTGCTCTTTTAACCTCTGTGAAAACACATGATTCACAATATTGCTCACGGTGAATGAGTCGAATGCAATGTTTTCTAGAGATATTATGACATAGCCCATATGTAGTTCACAATGCTGAGTGAGAAATATTAATTATGCTCCTATTCTACATTCTTGGACAGTGAATAAGGCTGAATTTACATATGAAGAGGCTATATTTATATAATTATATACAGAGACGACTGTGGCTGTCTCTCTTCATTGTCACCGACTCAGTTTTCATAATAATATCCCAATTTAATTACACAACCATTTAGGTACCTGGAATTATAGTTCAACAGAAGGGATTTGACTGTCATGTGGCTTTTGTATGGTAGTTGGTAATAACATTGCTATTGTCTCTTGAAGTACTGTTGATAAGTTTGGCTTTTACAGAAAGAACCTGCTTGGGAGGAAGATTTGCAACAGTAGACAGGAAATGCTTTAGATGTGGTACTATTATAATATTATATTT